>JANHGB010051554.1:0-68669 GCA_026283785.1 Coracopsis vasa
ACCGCACTGTTGATCTCTGCTTTTCTGGTGAGATTTAGTACATAAGTCATTTGCTAGGCACAGAGACTGGCTAACTACGTTTGGGGAGGAAATGTCTAACATTTCTTCTACGTGTACTTTTAGCCTCAACACTGCAATGGCCAGTGACAGGACAGCAGCTGTGATCTGTAACAGATGTGCCGTGTTTCATTTCCTGCCCCAAACCAGGAGGGACTCGTGCTGTGTGAGCTGCAACATAGTGGCTGCGGTGGAAGAAAAGATTCGATCATTAGAAGGACAAACACTGACACTGGGAGACATCAGAAATGCTGAGGAACTGGCTATCAACAAAAGAGAAAAAACAACCCAAAAGTCAAAAACCCAGAAAAGCACATGGGTATTATAACCCTATGTATCCACCAGAGGTATGATGACAAAATGACATCCTACACAACCGCAGCCAGAAGAAAATAGTATGACTGTGCATGGTGTTCACCCCAAACAGCAGAAGGACCCAACCACAACCAGAATTAGATGGAAAAACCTGAAATGTCTTCAGCTTTCAGAAAAGTGAGGTGGCATCACTGAATGAAATACCAAGGAGAGACTGAGGTGCCAGAGTGGCAGACAGTAGGGCTCTCCTCTGCGAGATCCCTGACCCTTGAGGGTACAATGGGAAGAATGGTCAAGAGAATGGTAGGTATCAGGATGCTTCTTGCCACTCCAAGATTAGACAGACCTCAAAACCAAGACTGAGGCACAGATTTTCAGTAGTACCTTCTTACCTTATATTCCATCATTAAAAATAATGTGAGCCTATGCCTTACTTGTGCCCCATTATAAATTTGAACTATGTTTTTTCTGACCAATTGCTGGTTGGATTCAACTCTGTACAAGCCAACTGCCATTAACACGCGGTTTCTGTTGCACCTGGACAGCTTCATCATCCTCGGATGATGTCTTCAGTAACCCCTGTCCAGTTTTCCATTGTTTTGAACAACTGATAATATAGACACAATCTGAAGAAATTGTGGCTGCAGAAATGTCATTATCTAAGAGTTCTGTCCCTGATGCATGAGACTACAAGAAGCCAGTAAAGCTGAAGGCAGCAAGCACACACAGCATTCACGTCAAAGCTAACCACATTTAAATCAGTGAAGGTACAACTGATGTAAATGAAATCAAATTCAAACTCTTAGGTTTTTGTCTGTCCATAGTCAGAAAATAAGACTCTATAGAGGATGAACACATTTTACAACTAAGAATGTAATATTTTAAGTTCTTGTTTATTTTAAGGTACTTCCAGTGAAACCAGCTTGTTTGTTAAAATAAATGCTTGAAATTTCTAAGTATCCCTTCTACCAAAGACCTCTAACTACTTTACAATCTGCGTGATACATAGAGGACTCAGGACCTAGTCTGTTACTGGTCTGTTACTTGGATGGGTCTGGATTTACATCTCAACTTTCCGAAGTCCACAAGATGCGGGTATAACCCAGGTTGTCACCATTGCAGGGCCAAAGAGAAAAAGGTGGTTTTGATTACACACTCCGGTCCAAATAAATCAAGAAAATGAAACATTTTACCTCTTCTTCATGCTGTGCAGATTGAAGTCAAAAATAGAAAATGGCTAGTTTAAGTCTACTTTGCTCCACACTTTATTGTCTTTTAAAAGAAGAAATAAATATTGAGGAAAAGCACTTCAAAATTGACCCTTGTGAGTAAAACTTCATTGTGCAAGTGGACCAGCTAATAAGAAGAAAAAGGAAAAAACTGATCTGGCAAGGATTACTTACTTTGCTTTTAATATATCTGTAAATATAAGTTGATATATTTTCCCTTATGTTTTGTCCAGATAAAGTCACTCTTGGGCTGAGATCTTCTTTACAAAGTTTCAGCCTGGAGCACATTTTTACAGCTGAGTTATTATACTTAAAATATGAGTTCATACTGGAAATGCTGGCAGCCCTCTTAACTATTGTATAGCAGTGAGCACAGCTGTAACATGTTAAATATGTTGAAAGTACATGGGGAAAACAGAGAGGCTCAGAGGACTGGTAATAGAATAGGGAGTCTCAATGCGGGGTCACCAGGTTTGGTGATTGCTGGGACTGAAAGTCATTATCAAGCTACAGGTGTTCAGTTATATCCAGGCATCAGCTATCCACAGAGAAATTCCATCAAAAAAATACATTACCACAACTGGTGATGTCCAACAGCCCTCCCAAGGATTCCAAGGATTATGAGAGATTCAGGGATGAAGCCCCACAACTGCATCCCTGCAGGTTAACTCCAAGATGAAGGGCAGTGATGGAACAGAGGGGAGAGGCTTGCACTGTCACTTCCCCACACGCTGCCCCATTTACAGAGGGTGCTCATCACCAATCACTACTATGTCTTCTCAGGGCACTCTGTCAGAAAGTTATTAACCACTGAAGACTGATTCTGAAAGAATCCATTTTCCACATTAGTGAATGGACAACATCCATCCCATCACACTACCAGTTTCAGTGGAATTCTGGTGATACTGGTAAATGAAAGTAGAAAACAGAAAATTCATCTCCCCAGTTACAGTAGTGCCTAGAATGACCAAATATTTTATTACTACCTCTCTCTTCATTGATAGATGGCAGCTTCTTGCTATTTACAACAAATTATAATCCATTTCAACCTACCTTAAAACAGCAGTCAATTTTTGCATAAGCAGATGAATGCAGAGGTCTGCGTTTCTCAGAATCAGGCTGCCTGATTGACTGCAGCCTTTTGTCATAAACCAAAGTAGCAAAAAAAAAAAAAAATAGTCAAAAAACATCTCCAAATGAAGTCCAAGTTTGCTGCTAGGACTTGTTTGCTTACTTGGAGTAAATTAGGTAAGTGTCTCTGGTTCACATTTGTCCATACATGTTCCACTACTCTCTATAAAATCTTTGATTTATCATAGCTTTTTGGTGCACCACCATTTCCTACCAGTCACTGTGTACAAGCCCACGTGAATGCACAGCAGTCAGATCCTGACATATGATGAAGATGTTCTCTATTCCTTTATGGCTTCGTATCGCCACACAGAGTGTGATTTGCAGCATTTTAGGTTGAAGTCAAAAATGTTTCTCTGCGCTGTTCTCCTGAATGTCTTTCAGGTATTTGAATATTGTAGAGGTGCTCAGTTTTCTGCAGAAAAACAGCTGACAAGGAACTGCCTATTACCAAATACTGCTGTGAAAATGCCTCAGACAATTTACAGCACCTTGCTCTGCTGTCAGAGAGTAAGTTGGTGGTCCACTACTGTGGCAAATGTATCAAAGTGAGTCTTTGACTAACTGGATGATCAGCCACCTGGACAGCACAGACTGGGCAGATGGGTCTGCCATGAGCTCAGGACGATGCCTTTTACATGAAGGTAAGAAGATCTCGGCTTTGGAGGAATAAATCACAGTACAAGCTACAGAAAAAAGAAGGCCAGCTGGATGGTATACATGTATTGCTGAGATGAACAGTAAGTAATTTGGAGGAAACACTTTCAGGGAGAATAAAACATCACGTGAACTCAGGTCACACTTGACACATAACTGTGACCAAAAGAATGAAATAATTGGAGCTGTCAAAATGCAATGCTCCCACCATATTTCAAAATGACATCTCATTTCAGAATTTACCTAAATTTGAAGGAAAAAAATCCCACTTAAAATTAGTTCAGTAACCCAGAAATCAAAACAGAAAGACAATAGATATTTTGTCTTTGTTCTTCCCCTCACTGTCTCCCCACTCCCTAAGTTCTTTCCTGGAGTGGAGTCTAACAACATTTTTACAACTTTTCCATGTCACTACCCTCTCCCTTTGCACATTTTCACTTCAAGACAAGTTTTAGAATTATTATTTGATTTTGCCCACAAAGCCAAATTTAGTATTATTCACAGAGTACTACATATGTAATAGTCTCACCAGTCCTAGCTAGAGGCAAAAGGTAACCTCAGAGGAAAAGGAAACAGGAAACATCCGAAGGAAGATAAATGGGAACGAGATGATAGGCAAAAGGGTAATACCCCCATCTTTTCCTGAGAGCTGTGTGTATAGAAAAAACAGAGTGCTCTAAATAATTCCAGAGTGATGTGGACTCAAAGGCTGGACTCTGTGCACTGCGTGCTTGTGAATCTTCAGTCTGTGTGAACCTCCTTCACAAAAACAAACAAACGCTTGTTCTGTCTTTGACATCAAAAGACACAACATAACTAACAGCAGATGTTCTGATAAACTCCAATAGAGACCAACCTCTTGGCAGCCATATTTCTGATCTGCAGTGGCTTTTCCACGCACACAGAAAATCCATTTGTGGGACTGAAAAGTACATGAAATGGTTTTCTGGTAGTGTTTCTTCTGGTATTTTCTGGTACTATTTCTACTATCAAGGAACTGCAGTATCATAGAATCACAGAATCACAGACTAGTTAGGGTTGAAAAGGACCTTAAGATCATCTAGTTCCAAACCCCCTGGCATGGGCAGGGACACCTCACACTAATGATAATAATCATAATAATCATGAAAGACCCTGTTTTGTGGTGCTTCAGCTCAGTGTGTCACTGCAAATGATTATAAATGCAGGGAAGTAATGCAGAAATGCACAAGCTGGAAGCATAAGATCAGAACTAGATGAGGACAAATTTTTAGCAGAAGCTGTTTGTAATCTCAATGGTTAAAATCTCCATAACCCAACAATCACAGTAACATACAGGTGTCAATTTACTGAATTTGACAAATTTGGCCTGAAATCCTAGCCACACTGAAATCAATTAGTTTTTTCATTCACCTGAATGCTACCAGGATTTCACATTGTTTTAATCCTCAGAGAAAGATGCCAAACTTTACATTATTATTCAGGTACACAATAGATGTTTATACCACAGACAGATTGTCATTAATTACTGCAAGCAGAAATGATCTTGCTCTTGTTTTCAGATTCAGACTGTAATTGAGGGATCTATTTTTCTTTAGCAACCCAATTTTAAAGTTTGTGTTATTTTTATTTTCTGCAGTACTTGCCACACGGGAGCCTGTGGCTGCCTGCAGAGTTGTTTAATCAAGAAACAACTTCTCATTTTATCGCAAGACACTGATCTTGTCTAGGAGCTGAAATAATTAACAAAGATCAAGACAACCAACCTCAGAACAGGAAGGCAGCAAGGCTAATAACTTCCAGTATGAAACCATCTAATAAATACTTGTTATGTGCACTGAGAACAATCCTTAGGCTGAAATGTTGCCGTAAATTATTCATAAAAAAGTTCTGGACAGTAAACAAATTTATGAAGATAATGATCTCTTTGCAATTCACGAACGAAAGTGGGGGAAGGGGTCAATCCCCAGAATAAATTGCAACGTATAAATCTACCAGCGGTAGGCATAAGGTACTGATGCAGAGATTCACTACAGAAATTGTAAAATAAGCCCTGA
The DNA here is from genome assembly GCA_026283785.1 of Coracopsis vasa. Lineage (NCBI taxonomy): Eukaryota > Metazoa > Chordata > Aves > Psittaciformes > Psittacidae > Coracopsis > Coracopsis vasa. The sequence continues at coordinate 5,426 of JANHGB010051554.1, forward strand.
ACGTTTTCTCTTTCCAGAAAGACAGCTTTGAAGAGCAACTGCAGAGCCAAATAATTTACCATATACTCATTTGCTGTTCTTGATCACAGCACTAATCACAAGTTAGAAATCAAAGCCTTTGGACTATAACGGATGAATCAAATCAGAACTGTGCACAGCATTAGCCCTGGTCTGCTTAAAACTAACAGCAAGCAAGCGTGAAACCTTTGTCAATACAGACCGCAAGGGCTTACTGCAAGTTTGGGAAACACTGATGTACATTTTTGTTTGATGTATCAAACTGCCTTTCCTCAACTGAGGATCCATACTGAGTGACTAGGTGGTTTAATAAGATGAATGAATTTCACAATGGCAAAGTTTACTTCCAGTACATTTATTTAATGGCTGAGGCAACTGATGAAAGGAAATTAGAAATCTGATGAGAAGAAAAAAAAATTAGACTAGAACCTAGACTCCCTCAGGACAATTTCTTGTGCTTTGTATCCTCTGTACTGACAGACAGCATATTTTCTTTATACCTAATTACCAGCAAGACTAAAATTTTATATCTTTGATGTGTATGAGATCAAAGAATATTAGGAAATAAAAGTAAGATTAACATAATTGTCTTGTACAGCTATAATAAACTATGACTACGTATACAATCAGACACCCTGCTCAACAGGAAAGCAGAAATTAGAATCAATTGAACTAAACAAGAATCGTGTTTAACTTTGCTTCCTCAGCAGCTTCTCACCTCTCCTGACACCTACCACTGGATCACAGATGCAAAGCCAGGAAAGATGTTCTCTCCCAGTGGCTGATCTGACACCCTGAGACACATGGGAGCTCCTGTTTCAGTTGTGTCTTTAAGAAAACCAGTGTAGCTGCCTTGTGCAGACACAGAGGGCCATCAGCAGGGGAAGAACTAAAGGATCTCCAGGTCCAAAATCGCATACTCCTAATACTTACCTCATCTAAAGAATTAACTTCTATTTGTTTCTTTTACTACTATTGTCTACCTTATGTGCACACACAGACTGTGCACCAGCCTTCTCTGGAAGTATGCTTTGGCAGTGAAGCCTTTTCCTGTTATGCATATAGGATTGATTTGTCTTTAGCCTTCATGCACACAGCACGTTTGTTTACTGCAGAAATATCTAGTATTCCTACTTCCTCATCAGCTCAGCTGTGAGAAAAAAAATCAAAGGCAGCTAAAAGTAACTGCCTTGTAAGAGTGAAATGGGGTGAGAATGTTTGTACTGCTTCTGCTCATTAAGGTGACATGAAAGGTCTACTTCTGGCTAGGAGCCACAAGCTACTCCTCAGAGCAAAACCATTTTAAAGGTTTTATTTGTCATCAGGTGGCAGTGACAATGAAAAATGTCTATTGCACTTCAAGACAGCTGGTAATAAAGCAGTGCAGGGAATGACTGACTGACAGAATAACAGTGACTGTACCAGTGTAGCTTCTAAGTTTTTACAGCCACTCAGCTGGAATTATATCATTGTATTAAAAGTGGTTTAGGATATAAAAAAAATTAGACACAGAAGGGCTCTCTCCCTCCCCATTGCTGTACCAGGAAACGGAGTAAAAAAATTTGAGAAAAGCAGGTCTTTTGCTTGATTGAATTTAGATATTTTTACCGTGTAGTTTTTGCTTTAGTTCAGACAAGGGCAAGCCTGAAAACATTTCTTTGCTGACAACTGCCTCATTCAGCACCCTTGCAAGCAGCTCCCAACACATCTCAGTCTTCAAAGGCATATTGTTTTTGTTTGTTCTCATTGTAACAGATGTTTTGTATCACGCACTTCAACGAACTAATTCATCTGCAGAGGACTGCCTACTCTGGCTGTTGTGCATCCAGCTGTGGAAATAGCTCAAGAGTCATCTGTGGCCACTTTCATTCCATTCTTCTGATCTCACAGGATCTCAGTGACCGCATCCAAGCCCATAAAAAACAAACAGACCTGAGAACATCCTTTAAAAAAATTTCCAGCGGAGGAGTAATGCTACTCCAGGCAGGAAGCCTTTCTGGAAAGAATGCAACTGATGCTGAAGGAAGATTCACTCAGCTCTGGAAGCCTCCTCCAAGACATGCAGCTTTTATCATATGAACTACCCAGTCAATATTAAGAGGCACTGGAGCAGCGTCATGTGTGATTTTGATGGAGCTGAGAGCTTCTGACTAACTCAGTGCCATATCAATTAGCCCCAGCATCAGACAATCAATCACCACTTCTTCTCTAAATGTACTGAGCTCCCATTAGAAGCTGCAACTACCATGAAGCTAGTTCATCTCAACACACTGAGCGCTTTTATATACTGTGGCTCTACTGTAATATATTTCTGAAGTAGAAACAAAATCAATCTGAATTGCTCTGGAGTGGAAGCATATCCCATTAATAGCTGTGCACCAGGATTAAAATGTATTAGTGGATAAAAAATAATCTGTGTCTGTAAGAAGTCAATTACTGCTTTCTTAAAAGTGACCAAATAAAACATCTAATACTATTAAAGAATAGACTTTCTGAAAATGCCTTTAAAATCCGATGGGGGAAGAAATCACAAGTCAAAATATACCTGGGATGGTGCAACCATTCCTTGATTAGCTTCCTTAGAAGAAGGAGCAACTTTCTGAATTTGTTGAGAAGTCCATTGCAGTTTCACACAGGAAATAAGTAGTACCTGATAAGACACTTCAATATCAGGTCCACTGTGTTAGCTAATTACTTTCAAACCACTTAGTCAAGTCACCCATTAAGAGGAAATGATTCAATTGGAGATCCACTGAACTGAGAAAGTAGGTGACCAAAACTCCTCGTGGAGCTTGAATTATCCACCTGTGTAAGAGGGCTCACAATATGTCAAGCCAAGTAGTTAATTTTGGGTTTGAGAAGCATCTATGGCTGTATTTAATTGGACAGCTTGGCAGGATATTTAATATTGCACAACACCAATTACTGGAATATTTCAGAAACATTTCAGAAGCCTTTGAAAACCTTCAGGAAAATAAGAGCCTTATATCAATCATCAGAACTGATTCATTACTTTTTGTCCTTAACTTTGCAGGGAAAATCTTAAAACTTTCTGGCAACTGTCCTATATTTTAAAGATAATGATTCATCTTTTCACTTCTGATCAGGTGTCTTTGCTATAAACTTGTTATTTCGGTATACCTATGGGTCAGCTGTTTCAAGGCCTGAACAGCTTGCTGCAGCCCATGACTTTTATTGTATTTCCTAAGTTAGAGGTCCTCAAAATGGACTCATAGTGAAGCTAAACAATTTCACATTAGCGTGCATTGACTTCACAGCAACTAATTAACCAACAATGTGTATGGCAAAAAATGGGTGCCTGACAGAAGACTTTTGGGATTTTAAGTCTTTGTCTGCCACACATTCTAACCTTCTGCTGATTCTGTCATTGCTTGGCTTGGGCTTCCACTTTGGAGCACATCATAAAGATAGATAGCATTCTTTGAAATAGAGAAAATAGTTCTCAGAGGGAAACCACCACATTTGAGCAAAACTATTGTCCTTTAGAACATATAACATACAAAAGCAATGCCTGTGACGCGTATATTACTTATACTGGATACTGGAATTATCAACTTCAAAGAGTTCCATCACTTGTATTTATCCACAAGAATTTTACCAGCTCAAAAGAGTTAATATAGTCTTTTTGTCTGTGAGAAGAAGAATAAATATAGCATAATACCCAGTAAGATATTGTCCCAGCTTGGCTGAGAAGATGAAAGGTAAGAACAAGGCATAGTCTCATACTTCACTTGACACTCACAGCATGCTCCTACTTACTCTTTTACTTATCTGTTGAACAGCGTTATGAAAAGAAGCTCAGATAGGATTCAAATACATTACATATTGAGGAGGCAAGCAGACATCATCACAAACAGATCATGGCTAATCATCATAGCCCACATGCTCAAAGTCATGACCTGTATCACTGATTTTTATTTAATCTATCTGGAAGACAGATTTGAATAGCATGTAAAGCTCCATGAAGAATGACAAAGGAACACAGCTGAACATCCAGTCCCCATGAGAGGAAGTTCTCTTAGATTATGGTACTATAAACTCCTCAAGCTCTATTCCAGTATCTTTACAATGAGCTCACCCTTTTTACAGCACAAACACCTCCAATGTTGGTTTTTTTTTCTGAATGGATGGCAGCTGCACACATTGACCTATTTATATTATACCTGTGGAAGCATCTGTGGTTACTATCCACTGAAGTGCAAAGCCTCAAAAACGTACACATCACCTGTGCAGTCCCAGAAAAAGTTTTCTCAGTATTATAGCCAAAACTGAATTTTGTCTCGCAAGGATAAACGGTCTGGTTTTGCTACCTTGGAAAGTGGAGACAAAACAAAGAAAAGGGCAATACTAGTATGGCGGTCCTGGAAGCTACTCCAGGAAAGTCACACCTGCCTTTATCATGAACACTGGCATAGACTGAAGGTACATTTGCTGTTGTGAGTCCAAATATGAGCACTGAACCCAAAATCTCTCTAGGCAGCAGCAACAGCACCAAGACTAGCTTTCAAAGATCATTTTCCCCCCATCACCCTGCCCTAAGCAACTGTCTAAAATTGACTCTATAGACGCCTCCCCATTAAAGCCAATGTGTCCATGGTATTGAACACCAGTGAAGATTAGGCTGAAATGTTAGAAGATTGGATACCAAGTGGAGGTTGAAGATGTGAACTTGGTGTTACTGTCTGTAGAAGGCAGCATGAAACCAGGGGAATTGTACAGGTCTTTCCTTTCACATTTTTGTTATTCTGTGCTGTTCTTGCGGGAAGATGTGGCCTGTCAGAGCTTTAGCTGTCATGATGGGTGTCTTTGCTTGCTGAACTTGGAGTAGGAGTTAGCAAGGGAGCTAATACAGCATTGCTACTTCCACAGACACAAATCAGGAAGAAAGAGCACTGCATCTGCCTACCAGTAGCAGTCAAAATGTTTCTGATAAATGTCCAGCCCCTTCTCTCCCTGAAGTAAGGCCTTTGACAAGCACCAGCAAACACTCATTGCATCAAACACTTCATTCACATTTAAAGTAAGTACACCTACAGCAATCCTCTCTTTCCTGCCAGCAAGAGGAAATGTCAGTGGTGGAGTGCATACAATCATGCTTTTCCTAAAACACTGCTGGTGCTCCTGGCCCAGTAGAACCCAGGGTTAGCCAGGAGTAGTTGCGGCAGTGTGGATGGACCAGCTTTACAATTGCAGGTCTCTCTCCCTACCTGCCAATGGAAAATGTGTCTCTAGCCTCAACCCTGTCAGATGTGGGACATCTGTGAGTGTGACGCCCACCCTCTTGGCTAGAGGCAGGCGATAGGCTAGCAATTTCCAAAGCTGCAAGCAGAAGTTTTTAATTGATCGCACTGAAGAGGAAGGCTATCAAGCTGGGAGCTGACACAGACTCACATCCTGTGTGGATTGGGCAAAGAGGGGGTGCATAATGATTTACAGATTGCCATACTGGAAAAGTACAAAGGCTGTTTGGAAGCAGGCTGTTTGCTGTGTGAATCATATGCAACCCTGTTGTCCCACCACGGAAATCAGTAGCAGGGTGTCAGCTCTGTGACCCTCAGCTTGGAGCAGAAGAAATCATCCAAGTTACCCTGGACTGCGCCCTGGATGCACATGTTTTTTCTCTGAGAATTATACAGCTTTTTAGAAGGCAGAAATAGACATCTGATAATGAGGAACCCGATTGTTTTCTGCACTGGGGTGTGTGTGGTTTGCAGCACGTAGAGAAAAGGTAATTTCCACTTGATTGCTCGCTCTGAAAAGCACGATGGTGAAGGGCTACACATGGGATTTGGGATGGATGTTAGATACAGGGACTCTTCTGGGCAACAAGGCCTGAAGCAATGTTACAAAGCCTCCCAGGTAACTTATTTAAAAGTCATGGAGTAGGAAGGCTGTTCAGCAGACATCCTGTACCTAGTTACGCTCAAGGCCGTAGTCAGTAATAAGAAATAACAAATAGCATTTAAACCACAGTTAGAAGTGAAATTTCAACCCCTGATTTTCACTTTCCTTTTAATAGGCCATTTGATAAGAAAACCTACCCTGCTGGGGTGGCAAACCTACCTATTTGGCAGGTAGTCCAAAAAACAACTATTCAGTGGTTTCAATAAATAACAACTTGGCACTCCTTCAAAATTCTTCGGATTCTGTTGATCTGTCACAACTCATTCTTCATCAACCCACTATGAAACACTCAAAGAATGCTCAGTGTTTGTACTATTTTATTTCACTATTTGTTTTCGCAATCATGTAAGAAAAAGGTTGAAAACATGCTGTCAACAATGTTGCAGATAGCTGATTTATAACAAGAAGCTTTTTGGCACATGCTGTTGAAGGCATAGACTTTGAATGGATTTATTCCCAACTTACACCAGTTTGAGATGAAAACAAGGCCACAAGGTTACAACCTGAGAACTGTAATTAAGCAATCACTCCACTTCAGTGGAGCTGAAATCAGGTTAGAAAAGATACACATGGTTTGATCTAGATTTACCTCTGTACTCCAAAGCTTAGGTCAATATTACATTCTTTATAAAGACATTTGAACTGAAAAGAAAGTGTTTTATCTAATAGAGTAAAAAATGAATGGCAAATACTGTTAGACCTGACTATATTCAGTAATAAGCTATTACTTCTGATATCTTGGCTGTTTCTAACTTTCAGGATGTCAAATCACAGTGTACATTTGTATATTGATATAAAAACCTGTTAGCACTGTGTCTTCAAAAATCATTTAAAAATAGTTATATTATTAAAATGCTTTACCAGTTGCAGTCAAGACACACCTCAGTAAGTATATCAGGAATTAATACAGAAAAAAAAAAATGTAGTAGCATTTACCAGAAACCTGGAAGAAGGAGAAAACCTAGGTATATCAGTGAATTAGAAGACGACTGCATTACCAAGGTCATGTGTGCAAGGGAAAAAAGATGTTATTTCACAATGCAGCAAAGTAATCCCAGCAAAGAGAAAGAAGTATTAATGCTATTGTACAAAAGGTTGGAATACTGTGAGCATTGGCTGTCCTAGAAAACTGAACTCAAAGTGGAATAGATCCAAAGAACAGTCATTGTTGCAGCCAAAGGTACAAAATCCCGAAGTTACTGCAAATGCATAGAGATGTTGACATTGTTAGCCTAGAAAATGAAGATGTATGTAAGATTTTTATCTATAAACTAATGTGGTGAACATTCAGAAGGGAGAAGAGTTACTGAAGGTAGGGGAAAATGTTTGATGGATAAAGAGAACAGGGGAACCTTTAGGTTTGAAATGAAAAATGTAGTGCAAAGACTCTGAAACAAGCCTCCACATAGGATTATCAAGAGGCAAAAAAATCAAACTATTTAAGTAGGTTTTGGAAGGGATTATATATCATGGTTCTTGGATACAGCAAAAATCCTGAGTCTTATGAACTGGTCGCTAAGTCCTTAGAGTACATCACTAACTATAATTTTTATACAACTCCTGAACTAGATAAATCATGATGTAATTATAAATAATATATAGATTAGCTAGTTTCCCCTTCTTATGTAAAAGGGTCCTTGAATACACTTACATAACACAATGGTAATTTACAGAAGTGCTTTTGTTCTAAGGATGAGGAAAGTGTCAGTCTCCTTCATCAACTTATTGCTGCAGGCATGACTGTCTTTTCATTCTCACTGTTTCACACCTATGCAATTCAATTTTCTTAAGCAAAGTTAACTCTTGATTTAAACTGGTAAAATTCAGATCCAACTTCCCTGACAAGTTGCAGAAACTGTCGAAGGAGAAGGCGAGTTGAATCAGTTATTTCCCATATCACTATTATTAGTAGTAGTAGTGGTATATTGTACTTTAGTTGTTAAGCTGCTCTTATCTCAGCCCATGGGTTTTACATTTTTTTGATCCTCCTCCCCATCCCACCCAGGGAAAGGGGATGAGCAAGAGGCTGCATGGTACTGAGTTACATGCTGAGTTTAAACCACTACAGTAGCTAGGACAGGCTTATTTTAATATTTAACAGGAACAAGCTAAACCTTAATCATCGTGAGGCTCTGTTTAGAGGCAACAGTCGAGATAGGCTGTTGCTCACCAGAGTTTTCACAAACATGTAGTAAAAGCTATTTAGAGGTATGACAGTTTTATAATCTAAATAGATTTGGATTAAAAAAACAAAACAAATGAGAAACTGAAGCTGAGAAGAAAGATGTTTTCTCCAAGGTCACACAACAGATCAGTGGCAGAAGAAAAAGTATCTGTCACCAAATGCTCTAAGCCTTATGTGCATACTTTGGAAACAGTGTGAGGAAAGATAGGCTCAGGTCAAAAAGGAGCTCTGGCAAGGATGAATTACAGCTATACATTACATTTATAGCTGAAAAAGTATGCATGATTTTTATTTGGAATTTGCTTTCAATAACAGTTGAATCCTTTAGGACAAAATTCCATATGAATACCATATTAAAAAAAAAAAACAACAAAAAAAACCCAACCAAAAAACCTTTGCAGTTTACACCTTGATTCTTACGTAAGCCCCTTGCTACTCAACTCAGTTGTATATAGAAGGACATCTTGTCAATAGTGTGGCACCTGACTTGTTCCTTCACTAGCAGGGATTCACATTTACAACCTTCACCGGTTGTGCTAGTCTTTATAATTCTTATATTTCAGTCATCATAGTTACGGTACTGCCCTGGCATTACTCTAGTTCTGTGACACAGCTGTTCATCAGTAATGCTCTTCTGGGTTCACAAGGCTGTTTCCTTCTCCAAAGCTGTCCAGTACCTTATCATCTGTAATGAAAACACTGATTTCTGCAGACAGGGTTTGGGAAGCCAAAGGGAGATCCAGGAACCTTTCTGCTGAAGAACTGTCCTACAGCAGCATCCTCTATCTTTAACTGCACATCTCCATCACGAGAAAGGGACCCATCTCTGTGTGCTGAAGGCACCCACAGTAGATCATGCCCAGCCTTGTCACCAGATAGTGTGAAATTTCTGTGCTCCCAGAGCACAGAGCTTATTCAAAGCAATTTGTTGCCTGTGGCGGATCAAAATTGTTGCCTTTGTTTTCCACCCTCACATAACTTGCACGTTTGGCAATTGCACTATATGACCATCTGTGTTGCAAGCGGGCTTGTGTCCCGTTTACTGCATGCATGTCATCTGATTTGCCTAAGCCAGCCTAGCAGAGCTCTCACTGCAGAGGTTGGATAATATCAGCATTGACTGCAAGATATTGTGTATTACCAGGCAAAAAATAAGAGATGGTCCATGATGAAGTATAAATCTGGGGGTTGTACCACATGCCTCTCTAGTTCAGAGCACACACATGCCTGTGTAGCCATAATGCAATACACATGGCAAAATATTTGATGGTGAGCTAAACTGAGCAATCATCTGACAAATCACATGCTTACCTAATTCACCACTCTGCTGAGCCCATTACTTTCTGCATACTCATTAATCTAACTCTTCGCCTATAATTAATACCATGTGCTTATGCAGTCCATCGCTCTCTCCTGATCCTATTGTATTCTGCCTACTTATTAATCTACCATCTGGACAATAACTAATTTGACCAGTGCTCAACAAATGAGGATTTTTTTTCCTTAGAACAGCAAACATGACATATGAACCTCACGGTTTATGTTCAGGTTTTGGAATGGTGCAAATTTAAAACTTGCCATAAATGCAAATTTACATGCAACCAGATATGTTATGTGTATTATGCAAAACAAATAAAGTATTAGTGATTTTCAGTCTTAGTTGATGTACATGAAGTTGGAAAAGATAAAACAGACTGCAGGCTTTGTACAAAATTAGAGATTGATTTTTTTTTTAAATGCACTAAATCCTTCCACAAAAGGTACTCTAATATCTATTGATTAATAACTATCTTTTTTAAAAATAGTCCCCTTTGATACAACTTACTGCTTTTAAACAGTTGTGGTGTTAAGATTTTTCTGACAATGAAGGTTGATGGTTAAGGTTGCATCTTTTCTGTTAAAAAGAAATCAATATTCCATAACCTCAACCAGAATTTCCTGGCTTCACAATCTCTGGGGTACTTTTCAAATTTAGTGTCAGCCGCCTTCTTTTCCAAATATCTTTTCCATTTACATTTATAGATTTGCATGAAATATATCTGTATGTTTTTTTCCACTAATGTAAATGTCTTTTAAAAAATCTTAGACTGATGGTTTATCCATTTAGTACTACACACTATATGCAGAATATTTGAGAGAAGAGAAAATTTTACTAGAACTCTAAAGCCTTTTTAGGACAAAACAGCAAAGCCAAGTTCCTCAAATGCAAGGGCTTGTCTATTGGAAATGCTTGTGGTTCTTTCATCCGTGTTTATAAGCAGATCCATATGTGGTGTGTCTTGCTGCCATCACAAAAAATGTCCAGTTTCACTAGGGAGCTCTAGCAGAGTGTCAAAAGGGGTTGGAAATTTAAGTTGGATATATCTTTTTCTGTTATTTATAGTAATTCATATTAATTTCTACAACAGCAGAACAAATGACTGCAGCAATACTTTGGTATGATTCTTGAAGAGCTGGAACAAACATACAAACCCCTACACTTGAGTATGAGACGTAACCTGGGTGAATCGTTTACACCTGTTTCCTTTTAGAGGAATGCCTTGGTTGAGCTTGGGCACTACTTTTCTGTCCTGGGTGCTCTTCTCAACACAACAGCACGTGGCATTAAAGAGGGCCAGTAAGTGTGTGCTCAGCTGAGTCTGAAATTACCCATTTAGTAGCACTGAGACAACATCTATACAAGGTGGGTGCTGGGTGTGAGGCAGGCAGGAATGATCTCATGTGAGCCTGCCTGTCCCAAATGAATATTGCCAATTACTGCCTTGATTATCAGAGTTATAAAATTGGCAGTCCTTGATTTTCTGCCTTGGGAAACACTGGAATTAAAATTGTTCAGCAAAACTTTGGCATTGGTATTTGGTTAGTTAGTTCAACCTCTAAACTCTTTAGCCTTAAAAGTTCAAGTAAGTTCATTTTCAAAGGATCTCTTAAAAATACACAGCTAAAACTTAAAATACTAGCTGGAGATTCCAATTTCTAAGGATTATTTCCTGTTTACTTTTCATACCAGCTAGCTGAACTCTCACATTTCATCTTGGAGACAGGACACAACTGTCTGCAGAGGACATACTTTGTTCCCTTACACTCAGACAGGCAAAGGCAAGATGGACTCCTGGCTCTATTTGCAAAAAACGTAGAGCAACAAATGGGAGGTACAAAAAGCTGTCTTGGAAGAATGACACAGAACTGAGCACAAGGAACTTCTTTGTTCAAGAGCACAGGAATCAAAACACTGAAACTGCTGTGGTATTTTGAGTATTATCCAAAACAACAGAGTCGCTAGTGAGAAAATGAAAACTGATATATTTCAGTTGGACAGTTTGTACTTTTTATGCTACATTCATGCACAACAATCAAAAGGCAAGAATCTGGAGTCCTTACTCAGCCTCGCTTCTCACCAAAGTAGGGGTTTTACACTGCTTATGAAATAAGAAATGTTTTTGTTGCTGCCTATAAAGGCAGACAGATTACATTCAGCCATGGCCCAGAGGAAGGAAGACAGAAAAAAAAAATAAATAATAAGGGTGCTTGTTAAGACATTGACCTTTCTAAAAAGGCTGTAACGGCTTGAGAAACATCCAGAAGAGAGGTTCCTCCCAATAGACTTCATCATTATCAATAGCAGGTTTTTCCATATGTTGCTCTGCTTGCACTCTTCATGCAATTGTCATGTTCCTTCTGCAGCTACTGTGCAGAAAATATTCCAGACTGACAAGAATGTCTATTTACGCCTACGCAGTGACTACTTATAGTCACACAGTTTTACTTGCAAATAAAAGAGAATAAGTGTAAAACAAGTGTGCACATCCAGTATTAGGGTAGAGCATTTCTGTTGGTTCACAAAAATAATTTGCCTTTAGACAGGAAGAGTACATGTATTATTTGTAATAAAGATCTGAATCAGGAAAGTTTTACACAAATGTCATCGTTAATAAAAATGAAGATTATCTGTATGTGAATTGACTTCAAGCAACATGTTTTTCAAAGTTTTCCCTGAGCCGTCAGACAGCCTTTAGGGACTACAGGAAAAACACACTAATATAGCAAATGTTATAAATCCCCAGAATAACTCTTATCCCATTTATGTTTTGATTCTGTCATCACTATCCATCTATTGTTATCCTCAGGCAGTAATGAAATACAAGACTTGTTTCAAATAGGGATGAGTGAGCACTGTACTTCGAAAGCTACAGTTAACTACATGGAGCCCAGACTGCCATCAGTGCATTAAATGTTATGCCAATATAAATCCAAACCCACATTGCCGTTAACTCTTCTGGAGCTTGTCTTCCACTACAGCTAGGGAATGGGACCAGGGGATGTGGAAAAGGAACAAATCTGGCAAATCTGAGGAATTCTCACTTGGACACAGTCCAGTCACTACAGTCAAAAAGTGGTGAAGGTTCAATTTACAAAGGGTACATTTTTCAGAAGTGTCTGAGTCACACATAAGCCTCAAGGTAAATTTTTCATCATGTTCACATGATTCAGAAATCCTATTTTCCAAAACCCTGAAGGTTGTGCAAGCACAAGTATGTGAGAGGTTTCTACATGTGACCCTACTATGCCACCAGAAGAATATTTTTAATACTATTTATTCTGAAATAGCAATGCTACCTCAACCTATTTGACATTAATTTTCCATAGCTCTTAGTATAAGGCTAGAAAAAATTACTGATAACAGAAAATAAAAAACCCTTTTAAAATTTTATTTGCAGTTTCTCATTGGCATCAACCTACAATATCAAGGTTAAGTTACAGGAAAAATCATGAGTAAATTATCACACACCTAGAGTCCTTGACTGCCCATCTGACTTTCTCTCATTAGGAAAACAAAAAAGACTCCTTTTCTCTCATACAATGACATCTTGGTTGTTATCTGCTTTTCAGGAGATCACAAAAGTAAGAAGACAAACACACTTGGAGAATGGAAAGAAATACATGTAAATCTTTTCCAGTTAATATGTAAATTATTGTTATTTGTTAGGGTCAGAGGCTTATGTGGTTGTAGTTAAAAAGCTACAGAAGGAATTGGAGATACAGTCTTTTACTATAGCGTTTCTTATTTTAACCCACCAAGTAAATGGATACAGAATACATGCAGGCACACATCAGGAAAATGCATCTGAAATCTATATATAAAGGGAAATAAATGAGTAGGACGTCTGGGAGGCCAACCTACTGAAGAAAAAGCATGGTATTTAAATGAGTGGGCAGGCAGGTGGCAAAGGAGATGAGATGGGCAGGCAGAGAAGAGGCAGGCAGACACAGGGCAGTAGAACTGTGTAGCACAGCATTTCCCTTCTGTCGTCAAGCTTGCCAGACAGGGAGAAAACCGTCCTGTCTGTGAGCTGCATGCTGAATTAAAAACCTCCTTTGTTTTCTCTACAGCATGGTCCTGCCTATTTTTCCTGTCATGAGGAACACTATGTGGTGTTAAATTATACATAAATATCAAGTAGGACTCTCTGTCAGAAATGAAAAGCTAATCATCCAGTGACATGATATAGTAGAAACTTATAATCAAACCAAAGAATTATCCACCAGCACTTGAGCAATTCAAACTGTGCTTTCTGAATGAATTCATCTCTACTCCTGAAGAATAAAGGCTTAACAAAACATTCTCATTCCCGGGGCAAGGAGGATGTAATATTTATCTGCACTGGTTTCCAGCGGACATTTCATAAAATATTATGAAGTAAAGTAGTGGCAATTAAGATAATAACATGGCAAACTAAGTTACAAGGAGACACAAAAAGCTAATCATACTAGAAAGTTCCCAGATTCATCAGCTCACAGTGTTACCTAAACTTGTGTGTTAAACTCTGACAACTTTATTGTAATCTTTTCTTCATTTTTTTTTTTTTGCTATGAAGGTGCCTAGAATAGAGTCTATAGTTAGGCATAAAACTACAGCAAACTTACAATGGACTCAGATTCTTTATTTTCTTTCAAAACAGGCCATCAATTCTGATGCCTCTTGAAGCCTCTGTATAGCAATTCTCTGACAACTTTTCAGACATTTCTAATAAGGAATTCATCTCTGAATGAAGCCTGGGGAATGGTAGTTCTGCCTTTTTGCTTTTATACTTCTTCAAATGCCTCATGTCCATTTATTTAAGAACATAATCTTGGGTAACACATGGGTAAAATATTTCAGTGAAGAGACTGGGATTACTACAGACAACACAAGGAGGTAACCCATAATGGCAATGACACTAGAACTGAAACATTACACCACTTATCCACTGTCCTTCTACTTCTTCACCTACAAGCACAAATCCTTTTACTGACACAACTCTGGATGGCAATGAATGGAAATTTAACATGGCATATTGAGGGTGCCACTCACTATAAAAGTTATTTTTCTCTTCATAGCCCTTTACCAAGGAGTAAATAGATCCAATTACCACACTAAAATACCTCTTCTAGTACTGCAGAAAAATGCTTGGCTGAAGGCTGCCAATTAAAACTCAAACACACATATACACAAAAACTGGGATTGGTAAAGTACTTTGGTTTTCTTTTTAGAAAGAGAGTCTTTAAGCAAGGATCAGAGATCCTTTGGCTTCCACAAGTCTGATAACTCACCATGTACACACATCTAAGATTTCTTGAGATCTGCAATTAAATCCAAATATTAGAATACAGGACTGACTTTAGCTGTGATTGTGTTCAATACAGCTTCTCTCCAAACTGAAGAACTTGTCTCCAAAGAACTGACGGATGTGGAAGAGGGCTTCAAATTGGGATAGAGTCCTGTGCTACTAAACGGATATGTAATGTAATTATATCCATGTTGTTGTATAGCTAATTCCAACCAGAGGTTATTCTATTATAAAGTCAAAATATCTGAAAACAATCCTAAGCAATGCATCTTTATTTTAATTTTACCCTCCTCATGTAAATCAATGTATTGATGCTTATATGGAGTACACAATTCTGACTAATGACAACTCTTAAATGGATCCATATCTGAGGAACTGATCAGATGAAACTAAAGTGATCTGTACATAGTGGAATTCAGTATGTTGTTTCCTTCTGGTATATATCTAATATTGAGGCAAAGTGTATTGAAACTTTTTTGTGAGGTAAACAAAAAATCACCTGCACTTCCTCTAATGAATGCAGGTAGAAGTGTAATGCAGTTTTAAGTAATAGTTATAAATTGATGAAAGATGACAATTTACTCAGGGGAAAAAAAGAATAAAAAAGAGTTGACTGGTCAAATCATAAAACAGATTCAGATTTGGCAGAGACTCTGTAAGACAGCTGTGCTTTACCCTTTTCCAGTACTTGAAATGCATGTCCGAAGCATTGAGGAATCTTTAAAGTATATACAACTACAAAGGATTTTTTTGATGGATAAGCATGTAAGGGAGGGGTAACATGTTGAACCTGGTAATTCAAAGTATGCAGGAATGCAGTTATCTTGCTTCAGAAGCAACACTTTAGAGCTTATTATTCTCTTACATCAATGCAATTAGATAACAAATCACCCACCCTCCCCTTTTCACTAAATCAAATGGTGCTCCTTAAAGAAGCAGAATCTTTACAGCAGAGGAGTCTTGCCAAAAAGCTGGCTGCTCTTACATGACCTTGGACTTTAATGTGGCTGGCAAGCAGAGCAAGGCTACAGTGTAAGCATTTTTAGCTGGATATAAGCAAGTATCCACTTACTGTTGGTTGCATAACATATGGCGGATGAGGCATCCATGAAGTACTCTGGACCTGCATATCAAATACTTTAAATTAGCACAAAAAGTTTAAACCAAAGCTCAAGGATTTACTTGAAAATATTCTTTCTATTACAACTATGGAGCTAATTTTGGCAAAGGACTTAAGTCAATGTAATTCAATGCAAAATTCATTTATGCTTCATAAGGTTATTGACAAAGGAAAAAGCTTTCGAATTCAATTTGATGATGTTTTCTACCGAAGTCAGAAGTCTGAACCACTGTGCATCTTCTATGATCCACACCATTTTATCTCATAATGCAGTCTTCAATATTCCACATTGTCCTACTTTTCATTTGTATTGTTTGCTTTCATCCATCAATAGTCATTAACATGTTATCCAACTGACAGTGCAGGAGACATAAAATGTTCAAAGTTTATTTTCAAAAGTATCTGTATGAACTTTAAAAGGTGTAACATATTCAGAGACCCCAGAAAGATTTGTTTCCAGGAAGAACTGCAGATCTAATTAAGAGGTTTTGAAGCTTATTCTAATTGAAAGCTTTGACGGCAAAGCTGGCTTAAGGTGTTCCTGCCCTCCAGGATTAGCTCTTACCTTGGGCATCGTGGGGTCCATTTCTATCAGAACTCTATGTGCCTTATCAATGTCTTTCCTTGTTGTTCTGCCTTATAACTGACAAGTACCAGATTTCATAGACATACCAATTTTACCAACAATTAAATGCATTAGTGACTGTTTGTGTATTTGTGGTGGCGTCTCTGTGCCACAACTTGTGCTAAGCATGAACATGCTATCACTACTCAGACTCAGCCCCAAGAACTGTGCATCCTAGTTTCCTTTTGCATGAGTCTGGGCACCATGAAACACAGGAAGTACACAGTGGGCACCTCTCTAGCCATCCCCAGCATCATAGAGATGGGCACATGGCATCCCAGACTGAGCATGAGCAGGGATGACTAGGAGAGAGTTACAAGGTCCCAATTCTCCAGATGCCCTGTGATTTTGTTCATGAAGGAAGTGGTGACAATTAATTACAGAATCGTGTGCTTCTACACTTGTTGAAGTTTGTCAAAGTAGACTTTCTGTTGAAAAGCAAGTTCAGTGAAACATCTTTAGAACCAAAACCAGAGTACACACATTCAAACACACCTCTACTACAAAATTTTCTGTTGTGACTCCCTACTAGTTAACATATGTTAGAGCGGCCACAGCTTGCTACTGTTCATTGCTCCCACTCTTGCAGCACTGCAGTTCCTCCTCTGTGCCAGGGCAAACGCCTTTGGGTTTACACTGCAAGCTATCTATGGAGAATCATATGGAATAAAAAAGAAAAAAAAAACAATAGTTTTGGTGCAAATGCACCAAACCATGAACTGATGCTACAGTTCAAGTCAGGATGGGAGAACGGAGCAACTGTGAACTGTGGAGCGGTGATAGGAGTAAGTGGCTGGGTGGCCTGAATTCAGTGACCTGAAGAGGGAGGAGGTATGACTCTTAAGTCAGCTTTGCTACTGATTAACTTGCATGTGAGCTGCACTTGTATGTCTCTGGCACTGACATTTATTTGCTGCTACCATTTACTAAAATTTACTGAATTTATCTCACCAGAACATCCTGTTTGGCAAGTGTTACATAGTCATACAAGAATCATTCTTCTTTGAAGATCAAGTTTAAAACACAGTAAGTGTAAGTACAACCTCCCAGAATTACCTGTAAGCAGTAGCACCCCATCTCAAACTTCACGCTCAACAAATCAACCCTAACATTAATAACAATCGACCAGGCAGCTTTGTGAGTTTAGGTAGCTTATCTCAGGCAGGACTCAGGAAGAACACTGATGCTATAGGACAGAAATAACTGAAATGGGAAAATGTATAGCTGATGACCAGCTTCAGAGTAAAGGGATATTTTCCAGAGAGCAGCTAGTAATAAAACTATACAACCTGGTTTTGACTTCCATCTCAGAAAGCCAGAGCATGGCAGTAATTTCCCAGTGGAGATCTGTGAGGGATATGCTGAAAAGAAATTCTGAACAACAAAGTGTGTGTGAGACTGAAGAAGGCTATGAGGACAGTTATCCTCAAGTAACTTGCCTTGTCAGGGACTATTGGATGAAAATGAGCACTTTTAAATGATGTTGTTACTGGAGCAAATACAGCTGAAGTCAAAAGGTCAAAAATATGATGCAGTTAACATAAATATAAACCCCCCACATTTAAAACTGTCAGCTAATGAAGGGCAGCCAAAATGACAAAACATTTCAGTAAGAATGATAAGCTTCTGCTGCTGTCAACTGGAAACGAAGCAAAATTCTGTTTACTAGAGAAGCTGCTTGAAATAAAAAAAAAATACTTTGGCTTTCATTGCTAGTGTAAAGAATTCAGAAAACACTTAAAACCCTACACCAGATGATACCTGAATACTACTAGAAAGCCTTTTGTTTAAAGTGTGACTCAAGAGCACTAGCGCTCAAAGAATTTTCTGTGTTATAAGCTCTCTCTTCATCCACATCCAAAACATAATTAACTGGGAAACATAGCAGACAAGCACAAATCTGACGTACCTGATATGTAGAGACAGGAGAAGCAGCAATGAATGGCGTGATTGATGTCTGTGGAATCATGCGGTTTGTTGGAATACTGTACGGTGAGGAATAAAATCTGCAAACAAAGAACAAAAGCGAGATTTTTTGAACCTTTTGACTGGTAGGCTTTGACTAACTAATTCACTGCTCTGAGGCAAGGACAAACAGAATCTACACAAGTAATTACGTCCATCTATTTCCAAAAGTACAATAAAGATGATGTGATGGCTCCACTGAACAGAACTTGAAAATGGAAAGGAGGAGGAATATTTACACTAAGCATATTTTTTCACTTCAACTAGCACAAATATAGAACTTCAGGATACAAGAAGTAATTATCTGAAATGCAAAGACAGCTGATTTTCCAGAGTGCTAGCTAGTGAAAGAAATTTCTTATGCGATATTGAAGACAATATTACTGATTTCAATTCTACATGCGGTACTGTTTTCTTTTCAGATCTTAATGCTTCAGTGCTGAGAATAACACATTCCATATACATGCCTATTAAGGGATGGCTACAAAAGCTCTGGCTAAAATTTTCATATTCATCTAGGTAGAGAGAAAAAAAACACCTTCTAATGAAATATATTAGGAATTATGAGTCTAAATGCCCCAGGCAGCATTAAAAATCTCATATTTAGTTGTTTTTATTTCCACTGTTGCATGTTATGAACTGAAGTTGCACTATCTCTTGTTTGATGGCAATAAATGTTATATTTCTTCTCGTCCCCTGTGGGTTAACGATTATTGATAAAATAATCACTTGGAAAATATCGCTACTGATGGATTGTGTAAGTACTTAATATGTGTGTGCTTGTAAAGATTTTTGCATTTGCCCTTTTTCCAGTTTTAACTGTAAGCCAGAAAAATAAAATTGCTTAGAAAAACAATGTTTGTGGTCTTACAGCTGTCAAAATGTTGCTGTTTTGGACTCCAAGAAACACTCTTGTGCAGTGTTCTCTTGTCAGATTTAAATCCCATGCAGATCATTCTCATATAGTGTTCACCAATCTTACATGTAACAGATTTTGCACATATGCTTTCTCTGTAACAGTGGATTACACTTCCTGCCTTTTTATAGGGTTTTTTGATGTTGTGTGGTTCTTTTCTCCCCACATTGAGGCAATCAACAGTAGCTTTCCATGACAGCCATGCAACAAAAATATCATTACTGGTGTTTAAACAAGTGCTCTATTTCCTGACCGCCCTGGCATCCTGGATTTAGTACTAATCAGTCTAGTTCAGACTGGATGCATTCAGTCTAGAGAAAGGCTCAAAGAACCACCGACTTTATCCAACCAATAGCCTCCAAAAAACAGGCTGCTGTCTTTGTAGCTTGGGCAGAAACCTTCAAAGTTAGGAGGGGAGAGGGAGACAGAGAAGCAATCATTTGTTCTCTCTGTTCCAAATAAGATTTTAAAATGCCAAAAGCAGCAGGTGGCGTCTGAGTGATTGTTTAATAGAAATATATTGCTATTTTAGGAACATTTATTTGCCCTTACAATGCTTGCACAGAGACTATTTTAAAACTGTGCCTTTCCCAATTTTATATATATTCTATCATGAGAACTCAGAGGCATTTGTATCACACTGCTTGTATCAAACATTAAGTTCATACAACACCTTGGGAGGGGAGAAGAATTTTTAAATCATTAGCCATGTTCCTCTATGGCATTAGCATGATGCGTATGTTATCTACATCCTGTTACAGGGGTCTTTTCTCAGATGAGGTTAACCAGAAATCATTTTGGCTATGCTGTTGCTAAGCATATGGACTAAAAAATGCTGTGTGCAGCAAATGAGAATAGTCAATGGCAGACTGAGAGAATTTACTCTATGAGTAAAATTTCTAGTGTATAGAAATACATATAAACCTCTTAAACTGAAGGACAGTGTAAAAACAAAACTCTTTAGAGAAAAAAAAAAGCCACAAACATTTTTGTTCACTCTGATCTCATTCTGTCCACCAGCCTGGCACTAATACTGTGCTCAGACCATTTATGAACTGCTCAGACAAAGATGAGTACAGGGAAGAAATAACTTTCCATTTGGAAGTAGTGCTGACTCTTTGGAATAAACTCTCCAGCATATCCCAGCAAATACTAAGAAATTTACAGAAAACGTGTTCTAAGCCAAGAACTTGACAGACAGCTAAACATTTCAGTTTCAGCTTAGAGATGCAGTTATCTGAATAGTACATAAGCTTGTAGAATATACACTCTGATAATGTGAAAAATACAACCCTTCCAACACCCCTGCCAATACCATTTATCTGTCACAGTTTGGAATGCTCTCAAATAAGCATCAAATAAAATGCACTATCAGGACACTCAGCTAGAGTGTGAAAATTCATGCACCAGAGCATCAAAGAAGAGAAAGAAAGGAAATCTGATGCAGCAAATGACTATGTGAGAAAACCCAGTTAATATATTCCAATTTTAATAATAACAAATGAAGTTTAACAACCTGAGTCACTGTGATAGCCTGTACGTCAAATATTTTGCAACCAGGAATCCCTTATATCCAGAGACAAAGGCTTGTCTTCCTGCCACAGCATCACTTGTGTCCAAAGGGGTCTAAAAAAAGGGGGTAGATACCTCTGCCACACATGAAGTACAGTGGTATGGTGAGAATAAGATTGTCAACAGCGACAGTCTGAAGCAGATGTGGAATACTGAACCTATCGGAGTGCTGGAGCCACACACCGCTCTGCTCACATGCCTGCTCACAAGGAGGGCTCAACATGCTGTCACCCGTGGGACACAGAGGCATCTCCCCAAACTCCCTTTACATAAAAACAGATTAAGGTTCTAATATGTAATTGGCATAAGTGACATGCTGGGGACCTAATGAAAGAGAGGAGAACCAAAAATGTAAGAGTAGCCTGTTCTGGTGTAAACCCTAGAGCATCCCAACAAGATCTGCCCTTGCTGACCTTGCCATATTTGATCTTAGGCTTTCCCTGTTGTTTTTTTTTCTTTAGACTTAGGGAGAGGTGAAATGAAGTGGAAGATGCATGTTATAAGTAAATTCAAGGGAATACAAGATTCTCAGTCAACAGAATATGTACATCACAAAAAGGAGTAGAAAGAGATATATGTTATACTGGCTTTGACTCATCTTAGATATGTTCAACTACACCCCCAGGTTCCCTGGCATTAAAATGTACAGTAACTATTACAGCACTTTGAGAGCTGTAGGCTTTGTGGTAGTTGACCCAGGGGCTCTGGGGAGAGCTCTCCAAAATCTCAGCTGCATTTTCCACAAATGTAGTTTCATCCATGCAGTTTTTTGCAGGTGCAATCCAGTATCCCTGCTCCTCATACGCAATTGCAATGCTAGAAGCAAAAGTATAGAAAGGCAGGTGGCAGGGGTGAGGCAAAATTGACATTGTCCTTGTATTAAAACCAGACCTTATCAGCATGCCCAGATTCCATAAGCCCAGGGAAAACTCATCCCTAGGAGGCAAAAAGCTGTTCCTAGATGCTCCTGAAGAGTGGTCCACAAAAGGGCTCAAAAGGAAATGTTTTTAAGTTAAAAAGAGCCATATTCTCTGTACATCATCAGGAACATAGAGGCAATGTGTTAAGATGTTGCTTAACAGACAAAGCACATACTCCCCCTCCTGCATCAACCCTCCCTCCACATTTGGGGACTGCATTATCTGTAGTCTGGTCGGGTCGCTACTTCCCTGCCAAAAAGCCAAAAAAAAAAAATCAATCCATATGGTTCTCATCCTACGGGGGAATGTGCAAACTTCCATACAGAATCTGCACAAGAGCAAGATCCTATTTGCACTGCAATAAACACCATTTGCTCATGCCTCGTGCCTGCGGGCAGTACTGAAAAAGTTAGATTCATAAATAGTATCCTGGGGCTCACATAATGTAAGAGTATTACCAAGTGTTATCAAGGCAGCAATTTTCTGTTGCAATAAGCCACATCATAGTCAGATGTTTGAGATGGAAAAGACCTATCTGAATGTTGAGCCCACTGGTCAGCAAATGCACAGTATAGTCCCCTAGATATCAGATATTAAACTGTTGCAGTACACTGCAATCTTAGTCAAATGGCCAAGAGGACTAAAGCCTCA
Source organism: Coracopsis vasa (assembly GCA_026283785.1). NCBI lineage: Eukaryota > Metazoa > Chordata > Aves > Psittaciformes > Psittacidae > Coracopsis > Coracopsis vasa. The sequence continues at coordinate 27,931 of JANHGB010051554.1, forward strand.
GGAACGTTTTAAATGAGCATCCTTACAATGCAAATACTACAGCTCCATTTCGTTCTTTGTATGGGTACATTAAATCACCAAAACAATATTAATACCACAAATTGAAAAATCAATAGCATATTACAACAGACACACTACTTCCCCAAATAAAACCGGCAAACCTTTGTAAATGCAATTCAGAAAAAGCTGATTGTAAAACAAAAAAGGCACAGAGACTGGCAGATGAAAAGGGCTTATCTATTGAAATGTCTGGTTACCATATCTTCAGTATCTCATACTGCTATGCTATAGTACATGAGCTGGATTCTCCACTCCATTATATCAGTTTTACACCAATGTAGCTCCACTGGATGCTTAAACAGAGTTACATGGGCATAAAACCAATATAATGAAATGGAGAATCAAGCTTTACAGTGTAATAGACTCAGAGGAAAATCATCTATTCCTTTGTGAGGAAAAAATCTTAGCCTCTCACACTTTTGTTTTATTCCTGCTATAGATTTTCAAGGCAAATATGCAGTTATACAGTAATAAAAGTGAATAGTACTACACCACGAGCAATGAGAACCCACCTTTTCATGTGGACAACATACAAGAGTCCAGACTCTTCCCTGAGGCTTGCTTATGCCCCAACCGAAAACCTAATATAATCCATGTGTCTTAAGGAACTGTGACACCTGGAGAGACATGTCTCTCTAGTAGGCTGCCACCCTCCATACAATCTTGTGTGGAATTAGCAATTTACATGCATCAAAATGCTTCCATCAACACCATAAAGGACTCTACTAGACATCAGCATGTGTGGTCAATCTTTCGTTTTATTGGTAATTCATACCTCACCTGAATCTTCACCTTGGCTTGGGTATCTTTACATTTCCCATCTCCAGTCTCAGGTTACTAAGCTCCATCCTGATGGGCACCCAAAGGACTGGACTGTGTGACTCATGCTTATTACAGCTCATCCCGAGCTGCGTGTAAGGTCAACACCTGCTTAACCTGACCGCTGCACTGAACAGGCTTGCTACAAGGAAGTGGTCTTTGTTTTACAGATCTTCGGGTAACATTGCTCCATGCAAACCTGAATGGCTTGGTTTACCTTACTACCAAAGTATTATGCAGCATTTTAACTACAGGGTGGGTGCGGGCACACCATCAAAACAAGAGGGCGCAAGCAGCAGTTCTGTGCTCACTTCTAGATTGCTCACTAGCTGTGAGGAAGGCCAGCAGGTTTGCCTAAAACCCCTTCACTGACGATTAAGTTAGCCTGGTTTACTTCATAGTGTTTAAGAGACTTTAACTCTCTTTCAGCATGGCCACACACCTGCTACGATACCTGTATCTTATGCCAGTAAGCAACAAATTGCATTTGCACATTTTACAAGCAAAGCACTGAGGTGTACCTGGACTTAGATAAAATAAAACCCATGAGCTAGATTTTTATTGTACTTGCAATTAAAGAGGCTTATGAAAACCAGTAAAAATTTATGACTACAGGATATGTAGAGACTATTAAGTGAATGCCTGGGAAGCTAAAAAGAAACTGGGTAACCAAAGGGTTCTGGTGATCCTCGGGTGACAGCATTTTAAAGATGCAACCAAAGAGTGGAATGACTGTTGTGTAACTTTTGGTGGAAAAATCAACTTTTCTGAATAGTAAGAGCTTCTTCTCGTGGGAGATGTTTCTGAGATGGTTTTGTCCTGATGAAACTGAGAATATTTTGACATTCTAAAAGAAGAGATACGTCAAAGTGGTAATTAATTGTCACTCTTACAGAGATATCCAGTGCTGTAGTTTATTTCATGCTTTACAGAGTTATTTAAAAAACTGCAGAGCTGAAATTCTCCATTGGGTACTACTTCTTTTCCCAATGATCAGTGACAGTGTGTTCAAACAACTGGGTGACCAAACCACCTGCACACCCTGAATACCTGAGCATTTTGAGTACTCTATGATACAAATAATGTCTAATCCTGAGATAACTTTCACAATTTCCAGAAACATGATTCTTGAAGTAAGATGGTATTAATCTCAAAGCATCATAGAAATTACAGTTTCCAAAACATTCATGCAACTGACATGCTGGACTTCATTAGAAATAAAAGCCAGTTGTCCGAATGAAACACTGGTGGACTATGTACTAGTGAGGGTTTTATTTATAGCCTATAATGTGTTACCAGCTGAAAAATATGATGATAGAGAAGAAAGACTTTGAAAGTGTTTGGAAAGTCAGAACAGGGAAACAGAACCAGAGGATCCTGAAATCACAACTCTGAAAAAAATCTCTTTCTCTGAGCTTCTCTGATTTAGTCACTTCCCCCAAAGCATGGGATTATCATGAGTCCTACAAAGCTACTGCTTGCAAAGGGCGCTTAAGCAAAATACACTATTACCATTGATTTATTTATTTTTTTTTTTAACTACTGGGAATGTTATTCTTTTCATAAATGCTTTGACTAGCAGTGCCCTAATAAATACTTAACAAATAAACCCATTCTCATCTGTATCAATATATTGCTCCCTTCAGCTGGAGAACACAGACGGGAGTATGCATGGAATTTGATAATCATATCAAACACCTCTCTGATCAAAGACTGACTGTCCAAGAGTTAAGGGCCAAACCTCCTGATTCTCTACAAATTGCTGTTAACCTAAATAATAGCTAGATTTCAAGGTTCAGTTTTTGTAGCTTATGAAATAATTGGAAATATAATCATTCAGGTAAATGACACGACAATGTAACATCTCTGCTAAATTTGAAAAGATGCACAATTCTTCGTGTCAGCAAACAGTAGTTGAGAAATGAAGAGTGTTGCTGAGAATTTTACCTCTAAATCCCATCTGCTTACACACTAATTTAAGGCTTTCTCCCTATTTGGCATTTCTATTCAGACAATGCTATGGAAGCCAGCCAGCCTGCAGAGAGAACCCTAGATGAAGTAACAGATCTATTATCTGAAATATGCTGGAATCTTCAATGATTATTTTAACAAAAGCGAAGTCAGTAAAGGGAAATTTTACTGGTTTCCACTTTATGGCAGAGACAGATTAAAAAAAACCATCCACTAGCATTTGCCAAACAGAGATGGAAACTATTAGGAAAAACAACTTCCCATTCAAACGGCTATTACAAACAAGAGGGAATAAAAACAAAAGGTAAACTAAAAGAAGAACTTGACAATATAGCATTGCATGCTTCAGACAAAATATGACTGAGTGAATTAACTTCTGAATAAGTTTCACCACAGAAAGAGAAAACAGAAGATGGCATTCAAAATCATTTTTATAAAGGCGTAAGAAAACATGCATTCCTTACCCATTCTGTATAGCAGCTGTTGGATCATAAGTCAAAGCCATGCCAGCCTGCACATAGTTAGGGAAGAAAAACAGATTTTTACTATCACTGCAGGGGAAAAGAAAAAAACAACCCAAAACAAAAAAAAACCCATTAAACATATTCTAAGCCAATATGAATAAAAGCTGACTGGAGCTTAGATGGAAATCTAAATTCTCCAGGGAAGCTCGGATGGCCCAAAGCAGCACAGACAGATTGGCTATGTCCCCTGCCTGTGAGATCCCTGAGAAACAGATCTGTTCAGTATGTTGATTGTCATCTCTCCATAACGTTTAGGGCAACCGGTGGTTTTGTTGCACCAGTATCAGCTAATAACTTCACTGAGGTCAAGGCATTTACATCTGATTGCCCACTGTAACAAGGCAGGGCCAAATCCTGCTGTTGCCTGTGAGACAGGTAGTTAGTAAATATTCTAAAGCCAACTTCACAAAAGCTTCTCAGGGAAGGAGTCTCATCTTTCTTACAAAGGTAAAGTCCTGCATGACCCCAGTTTACTATTTCCCTAGGCTGTCACTTGTACTTACAGTTAATTCAATACCACAAGTCAAGAAACAAAATGTGGGCTGTGAAGAAGAAAAGACCAACCAAAACCAGAAAAAATAAGTAAAAAAAAAAAAAAAAGAGTGCTTGAGTTTTTAAACAAGGCTTTTAAAATACTTCAGATGTCTGGACAGTGAAAGAATTTGTTAATGGGCTACACAGAGCCTTTCAACTGCCATTCACCACCAAGCAGATGGTGACCTGTGTGAAAGGATCTGGCAGCATCCAGTTAACAACCGTCAACACCACCACCATTAGCAGACATCCACAGGTACTGCAGGAAAGGCAGGGAGAGAGCCGGGCTGGGGACTGAATTTCCCACTTTACCTTGTGCTCAAAGACAGCAGTCAGGGTCATGCAGGAAGGATCAGCTTCTTCCCCAGTACTTAAAGACATGGAAGTGACAATCTCTCTCCCACACACTGCATTTGCTTTGATTTTTTGTCGTCCTTCCACCACCCCCTCCCTTCGTAAAGTACTTGCCAATGTTACACTACCAGGAGATGGGAAGACATCTCTTTCTGTGTAGGGCTAGAAGCAGAGAGGAGAGGACACTATTATGCTCCCTTTGGGAGCAGCTGAAAAATGGCCACAGCACCATCCCACCCCAAAGCACTGTATTTCTCTCCACTTGACCATCCCACCCCAAAGCACTGTATTTCTCTCCACTTGACATACAGACCATATGCTCATTGCCTGAGACAGAAGACAGCAGCATTTGCTACAAGGACAGGTGCTTTAGCAGCCACACAGCCTGTGCTCCTGGTGGGAGTTCTTAATGCCCCTGGACCCATCTACCAAAGTACTTTTGAATAACAGCATCTGCCCTCTTCCAGATGGCTACTCAGAGAGGTCAGGAAGCGTTTGGGCTTGGCCAGCTTCCATGCAGGCAGGTGAGCAGCCAGAGTAAATGCTCTGGTGATGAGCAGGCAGAGAATGGGCAGCACTCCTAGAAGAGCCAGGTTAGCCTGGCAGCTGTACACTGGTCTAAGATTGTCCAAGATTCCAGAGGCCAAAAGTAATTTCTGATTGGAAAGTGGTAGGCTTCAAACTCCCTTACGTAGCCAAGAAAAAAAATGTTCATGTCATTATTATATTTGTATATTTTTCTCATTCTTTTAAGCAGATGCTAGGGCAAACGCTTTGCTTATTGAAAATGCCATTGTTTTAATAAAATACATACTATCTCCCAAGCAAAAGATAATTCATGAGAATAAGGCCATGAACACATGGCTGTTTTTTTAAAGTCCATTCATTTCATACAAATAAAAATAAAAATTACTATTTCTGGAAGTTTAAAATGTCAAAGAGTCAAATTTAGGGTGACCCCAACCACTGCTAATGTTGATGTAAAAATAAAGTAGCTTAGAAAATTATAAGGGATGATCAACTTGTTTTTATAATTTTTATGTCTTATATATTCCCAGTGTATTATATTTTTTGGTAAGGTTGCATTAATTACTAATGGAAATGTATACAATTCATCCGAAAAGAGAGCTGTCATGGTTTAAACCCAGACGGTAATTCAGTACCACACAGTCACTCTCTCACTCCCCACCACTTCCCCCCCCGGTGGGATGGGGAGCAGAATTGAAAGAATGTAAACCCCATGGGTTGAGATAAAAAGAGTATAATAACTAAAGTACAGTATCATACTACTACTGCTAAACATAATGGTAAGAGAAATAACAAGGGGAGAGAATATAAAACTAAAAGGGGAAGGGGAAGAAAAAAACAATAAACGCAAGTGATGTACAATGCGATTGCTCACCACCCGCCAACTGATACCCAGCCTGACTCAAGCAGTGATTGGTCCCTTCTGGGTAACTCGCCCAGTTTATATACTGTGCATGAAGTGCTGTGGTATGGAATACCCCTTTGGCTAGTTTGGGTCAGGTATCCTGTCTCTGCTCCCTCTTGGCTTTTTGTGCCCCTCCTCACTGGCAGAGCATGAGAGACTGAAAAGTCCTTGATCAGGGTAAGTGCTACTGAGCAACAACCAAAGCATCAGTGTGTTATCAGCACTATCCTCAGGCTAAAGCCAAAACAGCACAGCACCAGCTACTAGGAAGAAAATTAACTCTATCACAGCCAAAACCAGCACAACATCATTTTATCCATGCTCCATATCCATAGTGCAAGATGACAGATTACCAGAATCTGGTCAAGAACTTCAGCAGTGACAACTATAAATATCGCTACCACATTTGCCTGTAAATGAAGGTTTCACATCAGACAAATATGACACAGTGTGTGGCGATACGTGCATATGGCACACCACCTACGGTTTGCCCAGTAATATTGCTAATATCCCCCCATTGCTGGATCTCCTTAAACAGCTGCTATTTCAAATAGTTGCTAACAGAGGACTATTTACTTCTTTCTCATCAAGTTGTGCAATTCCTCCCTACAAAATTAAGCTGGCTGGAAGCCCAGGAGAGGCAACAGTTAGCCTGGACCAGTGAAAGATTTATGGTCTGAAGCATCCTTATTCATCAGGAATAAAAACTGATGTGCAATAACAACTTACTGGAAAATTATCTGCACTTTCCTCCATAGCACACAAACAGGAATTCCAAAATGCCAAATAAAAAATATTGATTGGCCTCAGACTTCCACATGATAGAGGTACAGCTTATTCTGTCAAAACCAGAACTGAATATAGCTGTCACTCTGCTTAATACAGTATTAACTACACTGAGGCACTGGGTGGTGCCTCTACAGCAGTTGTGCTGAAGAGTATTTTCTTCCAGGTCTTTTCATCTACTGTAATGCACATGTTTCAGTGCAAGGACAGGGTCTTATTCCTTCTTCTAATAGTGACACTTCCTGATAAAAAGCCACCTCAGAGGGTGGCACTGATGATGGAATGCTGCTTTAGGAAAATATTTGTCAGATAAATTTTCTATGAAGGAACAGCTGAACCACAGAATTTTTATGCTGCTTAGCCAGATAATGGGCATATGCTCAGCTACTGAATGAGCTCCTGCATCTCAGCATTTCAACATGCAATCTCTTAAAGTAATAATAAAAAATGAATATCTGCTATCAGTCCCACACATAACAATAAATAATCATTCTCAATGGTTACTTGACCAGTCTGTTCAGAAAGTCACTCGACACAGAAATAAAACCAGCTCATCTAAAATACTGATTTTTTAAAAAGACTATTTAAACCATATGTCTACTTATCACTCATTTTTGTCAAAGTGTCCGAACTCCAAGACAAAGGAATTAAGATTCTTGCTATTTTGTTGCTGCAGTTTTCTAATTAATGACATCAATAAACAAACAGATTCTAAAAACAAGAGACCCAGTTTGAATCTTTCTTTAAATTTAAGCTCTTTCCTTCAATAAAATGCAGCAAATAACAAAAAGCCTCTGTAAGGCAAGGGCTCTGCCAGGAAGTTTGAAGGCCTGTACTTAAGACTTCACTGCGAAAAATTTTCCATAGGCAAAAATAAGGTGTTCTGTTTCTGTTTTTTTCCCCCATCTCTTTGTTATGAGTTGAACATAAATGAGCACATTTGCCTCATTAAAAAAACTCTTAGACGATCGCATTTGCATTGCTTATGCAAATTAGATTTGCAAATCTCTCAAATAAATGATTAAGTTCTAGAGTGATTATTGAAAAAATGATCACATCTTCAATATCATGTGAAATAAGGTGGGTTTATCATTTCTCTTCTGAACCTCTGTAAGCTCTCACAAGAACCCAGTATCTGGCTTCCAGCAAACACATAGCTATAAATGACCAAATTCTAGGTTGCGTTTTAGGTTCTGTGTTGCTGGGAAGCGGCTTTCATGAACAACTTCACCAACATATCATTATGTGGGAGTTATACCCGAAGATAAGTCCCTCTTCCCCATCCACTCTGATTCATGGCCTCATCCTTTCACACTGGAGGGCTGCCATCGCAGGGGAATGGGTGTTTTCTTGGCTACTACAGTGGAATCAGTTGAAATTTCAACAATGAAATTCCTGGACTTGTTTGTTACCACTGCTAATATCTGCCAGGCATCATAGCACAAGGATCTCTTCTGCTCCGACAGCAGATACTCTTACTAAAACACTTTGAAGAAGGAAAAGAGAGATGGTGGAAGAAACCAACAACCCAAATGAGACTTGTTTAAAATATTGATTTAATAGAAAAAGCTCAGTCACCAGTAAAGTTACCTTGGCAGAGTTCCTTCATTTGATTATTTAAACAGTTCTGTCAGAAATATTCCACATTATTAGACATATTTCTGAATTTAATTCTGAAAAAAAATCTTTCCTTTTAGAAGAGAGATCTAGAATACAAATGTGACACCTCTTAGATATATAGATGCATATGAAAGAAACGGAGCATTTCCCAGTGATATGTGCTCCTTAAGCAGCTCCCAAGTTCTGAGAAAAAAAGTGGTTGTGGAGATGAAAATACACAATACTGAGGTTGAACTTGGGAAGTGATTCATGAACCTCAGGTCAGAAGTTGAGCCGATAAACACAATGACAAGTTCAGATACTCAAGAGAATGACAGGAAACTCTACAGAACTGGACTGGAAGTCTGATCTACCAGCTTCTGGTTTGGGGGTTGAGTCACTTTGTTTCAAAGAGGATCATATTCTCCTCACAGAGACATATGTACTACAATATAGTTAGCCTGTTTGCACTGCCAACTCATCTGTTTATCCTTGCCACCTTCAGGTCTATGAACCATCTGCTTTTGGGGATCTGGCACACTCATTTTGCCATCAGTCTTACCCAATGTTAAATCAGCTGTGGATTACAGTCACATCTGCACACTAGATGTGTGTGCTACAGTGAGCTGGGAAGACTTTCAAGAATGGCTTGTAGCACTACTGAAAGTGTCAGACCATCAAGTATTTGTCAGGGATACAGAAGAGTGCAGAAAAAGGTATATCTTTTCCCTTTTCCCCTGTCTCCAGCATCTGTTTATTCTGAATAAAAAAACACTGTTGTGGCAGCAGAATTTTGAGGAAAATCCTACTGCAAGAAAATCTTTGGGGCAAATGGCATGACATTTTTCACCACAGAATGAAACCCAAAGCCAAAATGAAAACTAAGAAAGCTAATCTCAGACAGCAGGTGCCGGCCTCATTCTACTTTAACCAAAACATAGCCCTTATTAGTAGTAAAAATGGTCCATTTTAAAATCCTAATTTCAGGGACAGAGATTTCATATAGGCCATTGTTTTAAAATATTTCTGTGTGCTTTATGAGCTCAAAATCTAACAATTGAAACTGGTCTTTGGTATTTGTGCCTCTCAGGCACATTTTCAAAGCATTGCCTACAATGAGAGCATCTTCTGACAACGAAAAATTTTAAACTCATCGCACTGTATCTTTTCAATTTATTTGCCAGTTACCTTTTGCCCTTCTACTTTCTCCCACTGTGTAAGCTTCTCTTCAGGTTCAATTCCTCTCTGCTAAACTAAGGTTTGGCTGAAAATGAGCATGCAAAATACTGACCAACGTTTAACTTGCATACTATAGTATAGTAAATGTGCATGGTCTGCATGTGAGGCTACTACTGAATATCTGGGTATTATTGCATATCTGGACAGGCCTGGAAATTGTCTCCTACAGAAAAGAAAAAATCATTTGTCTATGTGTAAAATGCATCAGCCCTAAACACTGAGGCTTATGGAAGACAACTAAGTAGTACCTGTCTCCTTGGAAGTATAAATAGGAATCTATGTCTAAGTTATAAATGGGCCTGGCACCGATCTACTGATCATTTATATATGCCTGCTGCTGGTAAAGATGGGACAACTGGCACCAGCATCAACTGTTTCAGACCTTCACTAGTACCGACTTCACAAAAAAATCAGGAAGTCTCTCAAATTACCTATTGTATGTTTTTCTCTCTAAATTAGTTTGCATTAGACAAAATTGTAATGAATAGCAGATAAAAAGAGAAACTGTTAACAAAAGCAACATTCCCAAACTAGTAGGTCATCTTATTTTTTAAGGAAGAATTAAAACTATGTTTAATGGTTTAGACATTTCACCAATGATAAATGATGAAGGGAGAAAGTAGGAAGAGAGGTTAATCTCTTGGCTATTTAGAAACAAAAGTCTAATCCAGATTACAGAAGCAAGAAAGAAATCAACTGAAGAATTATTGGTGGCAATTATTAAATATAATTATAAACATCAGATCAAATTGAATGATAAGGGGGTCGCATTTGGTGGTGCATTCACTGTTGTGATATATGAACCAATACTGCAATGGTGGTATTTCCTTGGGAAAAAAACAATGCAAATATTTAAATGCTCAAAATTTTATAGAAACTTGCAAATGAAGTACCAAAGTTTTCTCCCTTTCTACCAGATAAATTTTAAATACACATATCAAAAGATTTTATTTCTGAATAACCAAACCAAAGTTTCAGTAAATCTGCAATAAAAGATTATTTAAGTTGCAGGTTTTAATCCAATCTGATCTCAATTTGTAACTACTCTTCATTCCCCAGATGCATTTGCAACTAATGAATATTTTTTGAGATATGTCACCCTCCTCTAGACCTGTCAACTGCAATTTAGAAGTAAATTAAATCAAATATTTTACCGACAGAATTTGAATATGATTACCTTCTATCACCATCTCAACATGATCTAGTCAGGGAAAGTTTCAATACAGATTGCTGAATTAAACCACTGTGATTCAAGAAAAACTAGCCTGAAAAAAAAATAATTTGCTTTTGTGTAGAAATTATGTTGGTTATTAGATCAGAATTTCATTGCAAGTATTTCCAACATTTGCAGGTTCCTCTGTATATTTCTTGCACCTATATGTTAGATGACTAATTTGACAGCCTTTTACAAAGCCATCAATAATCTAAGCTCTCAGCTCCTTAGTGCAGAACTGGTCAGCCATCACAAATCCTCAGTCAAATGCCTCAGTAAATCTGCTGAGTATTTCCCGAGGCTTCAAACAAGAGTGGAAGAGTAAGGACTAGAAAGTGCTATCCAAGGTCAGGCATTCTTCCCTGGTTACAACTGGCCAAGTAACCAAGTACCAAAAAAAAGCCTCAAAAGCCCTAGAGAAATTTTTCCTAAACACTTGACTTTAAAAGGTAAGCCAATTTAGCAGCTAACTGAAGTATTTCTACATGGTTATGAGAAGAAATCTACAAATATATATGCTCAGAATAAGATTTTCTATTACATTCTACAGTATGGCCTGAAAACTTTACCCCCCCGCAAAAGTAATCCTCTCTTATAAAATTCCCCAGAAGCTCCCTACAAAAGAGAGCAAAACCTCTGAGACCAGCGTGGCCAGAGAGGTAACACCAAAGCAAATCTGCTCCTCCCTGCTAAATCTCCTGCTGTTTCCCCCCTACAGCAGAGTACTGGGCACAACTATCTGTCTCTACATCACATTCTCAAGTTTGGGGCCAGTGACAGGACTGCTCGTGCATTTCTCTGGGATCTGTCCTTCTGAGCAATAATCCCCTTGCATGCTCAGTGTTAATGCTGGTTAAACCTCAAAAGTTTTAGAAATGCCCTTCACGTAAGCAAGAATACAAAGGCTTATCTGAACACTAGCCAAAATACATCTTGGTCCAGATACCACAGAATTTGGCCAGGGTGGAAATACTGAGTGAGCAATCTCTTTGACACTATTTCAATGCTTTTCTTTAGGGAAGAAAACAAGAAAAAGCAGAGGTGCATGGATTATTTTCAGGTCCCATTTGTAATCAGAACTATGACACTTGTCATGTATCAATTATTTCTCACGACTTACTACCTGTCCTTTATTAAAGAGATTAAATTTGACAGGAGTAATTGTAGGAAGGTTACCCAAGTGCTGCTATGCAGGGAACAACTGAATGGTACATTGTGCTTAGAGTAAGATCATTAAAGGACAAAGAGTTAGAAAAAAACTATCGCACATAAAATATAAGAGTAATTACACAGAAGGATTTTACACTGGAAATAAGAAAATTAACAACGGTGGGGAAGAAATTCAGCAAATGAGTGACCCTAAAAGAGAACATGCATTCTTGCCTTTGATGGTTTGAGTAGTAAATATCCAATGTGCAGCAAGGTATTAACCAGATGTTAATAAACAAAAAATCTAAGAAAATCTAAGAAAACAGATCATTCCTAGCCTGAAATATTTCTGAGTTTGTACTTTTACAATCTTTCCACATTTGTAGATTATATCATGACAACAGCTCTGTAGTTGAGTGCAAACACCACTAAAAACTATGTTTTAAATGTTGATACTATAAGCACACCAACCACACTCTGCCTGCGGATCACAGTGGTATCACTGTACTTAATATGAGCCACTACACTAGGAGCAAATGAACTATATATGATGTAATAAACTGATGGCCTGAGGCCACAGGCATAATGGCGGCTTGCTGGCTTTAACTTTATATTCTCTTGTTTATTGATTTGAACTGAAGGAAGTATAGAACAGAGAGGATAATAGCTATGATGGTGTTTACTATTTAAACAGGGATTTAGAGGCCTTTAAAATATGGATTATTGACCTTATTGAGCATTTATTATTGTCTCCTATACACAGGCCTTTCATTTTCAAGCTGTCTATACAATGACCTGAGTCTACCACTTGAAGTACTTCCTGGGCACTTATTCCTCAGTAGATCCACAACATGACAAACCAGAATAACTCCTAAGAAAACATCTCAATTTTTTGAGACATATGACATTAAGAGCCTGCAATGAGCCTCTGCAGTCTTCTGCAATCTCTTGTGGCAAATGTGGCTGTCACACTGGCACTTTCCGTCTACAGAGTTAAAAATAATTTGGAGCATTGCTGTTGGAACAGTGTACAATAACCACCTTGCTGGAGGGAGAAATGCCTATGCTTTCAAGATGCCCTTCTGTTTGTTTAAGGAGTTCACCAATCATGCCAGAGTATATATGTCATAAGCGAATGGTCCAAAAGGTATCAGCTAGCGAAATCAAGTAGCTACAAAAAATCACAGAATCATAGAATTAACTAGGTTGGAAAAGACCTTTAAGATTATCAAGTCCAACCTTTACCCCAGGACTGCCAAGTCCACCACTAAACCATGTCACTAAGGGCCTCATCTACACAATTTTTGAACACTTCCAAGGATGGTGACTCCACCACTTCCCTGGGCAGCCTGTTCCAATGCCTGATCACCCTCTATGTGAAGAAAGTTTCCTAATATCAGCCTAAACGTCCTCTGGTGCAGCTTTAGGCCATTACCTCTTGTCCTATTACTTGTTACTTGGAAGAAGAGACCATCCACCTCCTCTTTCCATCTTCCTTTCAGGTAAATGTAGAAAGTGATAAGGTCCCCCCTGAGCCTTCTCCAGACTAAACACCCCCAGTTCCCTCAGCTGTTCCTCATCACACTTGTGCTCATGACCCTTCACCAGCTTTATTTTCCCTGGATCTGCTCCAGTTCAGAGACCTCACCAGTGCCCAGTACAGGGGGATGATCACTGCCCTGGACCTGCTGCCACTCTATTTCTGATACAGGCCAGGATGTCATTAGCCTTCTTGGCTGCCTGGGCACAAGCTGGCTCATGTTCAGCTCTGTCAGTCAGCATCCTCAGGTACTTTTCCACTGAGCAGCTTCCCAGTCACTCTTCCCCAAGCATGTAGCATTGCATGTTGTGGCGCAAATGCAGGACCCAGGATTTTGCCTCGTTGAACCTCATACCATTGGCCACAGCCCATCGATCCAGCCTGTCCAGATCCCTCCACAGAGCCTTCCTACCCTCCAGCAGATCAACACTCCTGCCCAACTTGGTGTCATTTGCAAATTTACTGAGGGTGCACTCGATCCCCTCATCCAGATCATCAATGAAGATAATAAACAGCCCTGGCGCTAAAAAAGCAGAAACCCTCTAGAAACACATAACTTAGAAATACCAAATAGTTTTCTTGTTTATTTGCTTTGTAAAACTGAAGTAAATGCAGCAAAATGCACAAAAAATACCCCCAAAAGAATTAAAACCAAAACAAAACACAAATCACCAATTTGTATTCTAATGCGTCACAACTGAGCAACATTTATTTTCCTTGAAAGGAAAATATATCATAAACCCAAAGAAGAGGTGTTTAAGATAGAAATACTTGTAAGTCCTTCAGCGTTCATAGCTATGATAATGCATAAGAAGGTACTATGGCGAGATCTACCTCATTTATTCAAGGGTCTTTATCCTATAATAACATTCAAGAAGAGTAAACAGCCTCTTGAAGAGTCAAATGAATTCCTTTCTTATTTCATCCACATTTGGAGTCATTTCTTGTACAAGTACACAGAAAGGAAACTCCAGTAACAGAACTATTTGCAGCAGAGCAGAAAGCAACCATTAGATTTCTTTTTTTAACTTTGTACACATGATGGAGCTGAGGCTACTGTAAACTGTTTTGTCTTGGGCAGAATGAAGAGTCCAGCTGAGATAAGTTTTTTGAAAACTTTTATGTGGACTATTTATTTGGATGTGCAACTGCAACTCTCCCTCTCGTAACAACTCACCTACTCCCCAATGATGTTTTATCACCGGGAAGTATATGGAGGAAATAACAATATTGAGTTGCTTAAGTGTAAATTGATTTGGGTTTATAAAAGTTACACCACAGGTACTGATGGCACACCAGTAAGATAATACTGGACTCAGGTCTGGCTGCAGATAGAGTGCTTGCAGTGGAACAAGGCTGCACACAGATCCACACCAAGCTCTGAAACTGTCTTTTCCTGTAAGTTTACACTCCGTACATTATTATAAACTTCACTCGCCCCTCTGCGCATATTCCTTTCTCTGTGTGAAACTATTGTATTTTGTGCGCAATCTGATTTCTTCATAGCCCTGAAAGGTAGATCTCCAGGTCTGCAGCTGATTTCTGCCAAACCCCAGGAAAATAATTGCTGCGTGGCACTTACCTCTCCTTCTCTGGGCCACGGCCTTCCATTCTGTGTATATTTGCTTTGATTCTGGCGCTTCTTTTGCCCTCCATCAGCAAATTTGCACAGCAAAGGCTCAGTGGGGGCTGTGAAGACAAGAAACCCAGTCTGTATTAGCATCTCCCCCAAAGAAAGTGATTATACCAGCAACAGTAGTGCTTTGTAATACTGATCTTTTGAAGTAAAGTCTTGCCTTCTGCAGATATTTTCTGCCTCTTTTAGCCTTGACTCCACTGGCAGCTGTTCTTATTAACTAAGCTTCAAAAAATATATACTGGCAGCCCTTAAAAGAATTTAGCAAATATTGTTGAAAAAATAATCAGCCTACGCAGAAAGTTAAGTTGCTGTAGTGGAATAGTAGAGTCAGACATTAGTTCCAGCTAAGTTAGACACGTATTCATGACCAGCATTAGTGCAAGGATAAACACTGCTTTACTAAAGCAGCTTTCTGCTTCTATTGTAAAATCTTTGCAAGAATCTGTTTAAAGAATAAATGTTCTCACTATGTCTGTGTTTCTCAACATCCAATCCTTTAAAAAAACAGAATAAAAGACACTTTTGAAAAGCACAGTCCAATTAGCTTTCTTTTCCTCTTAACTCCTCTTTTAAGCAAGTTGGCAGCTAAGAAAACCCCTTTCTGCTCCAACTGAGATCTGGTGTTTGAATACAATAGTCAGGGGGCACGAAGCTCTGGGAAGAAAGAGTATTCACAGAGATGCACACCCCAAAAGACAGCCAACAATAGGGCCCCCTGGTGAAGAAATTGTCACACATGAAATGGGTACAACAGGAAGGGAACCCTGTGTTCTGGGATCTTTTTCCATCTACCCAGCTTTTAACAGCCTCCTAAAATATTTTTCAGCCAAAATAGTAATTAGCTTGTTGGAGGGAGCTTGCCTTTGCTGTCTGCATTAGTTACGTGTCAGGATTGTCCTTTACTGTATACATCAACAGAGAATTAAACTAATATTGGCTTGGTTGAAGGAAATCTAAAAATGATGTGTTGCTTCTGAAACTTTTCAGGAATTTTTGGGTTCCCACGCATAACAGGTACAGGCTCTAATTAATTAACCAGGTGTTTTGATACAAAAAAGCAAGAAATCTGTTTTTCCTTCCTCATTTCCTATGTCTGTGAGGCTAGAAATGCTGAAAGAATTAAAGTGCAGGGACATGAAGGAAAATGTTGCTGTAAGGGGATTAGTCACGTTGCTGACTTACTTATTTAAAATAAAAACTATGTTTTGGTTAAAGGAGAAGTTCATATAATATTAAAACAAGCTCATCACCCCAACTTCTTCATTACAGCAAGTTCAAAATGGGCCAGAATGTGTAAATTAAAATTGTGATCACTTGAAAACTGCCACAGAGGAACAATGCATATAGAGAATCTCCCATCAAAACCACAATTTCTCATTGGGACAGCATCACTTTGGCCACTTCTGAAGCTTTAACAGCTTTGTTTTTTTCATTACCATTTTACCAGGCTAGTAATTTCCAAGGTCACTAGAAACTGAACTGCAGGGAACAATTCATTATTGGCAGAAAGCTCAACTGTGTGACGCCAGAGGTCTTTCCCCACCTCTGAGTTCGATTATTGTATCAGATTTTGGTAGAAGCAATGCTCAGCCAACCATCTTAAATTTAAAATAATGAAGGTTTAAAAGCATCCAGGTGGCTGTGGAGATTTTTCCTGCAGATGGAGAGATTTTACAGGGCTGCCTTCCCTGCACTTTCACCAGTTTTACTCCACAGTGTGATGCTGCGTGATTTCAGAGTGGTTACTTACAATTCACTTTGATATGACTATGCAGGAGGAGCAGGTGCTAAGCCAGCATTAGAGAAAGACCTATTAAACATCACATCTGAAGCTTCAAAATCTTTTTGTTTTAAGCACTGACCAACTATCAAGCAACATACGATACCATTAGGAGAAGCATGTAAATACAATCTGCACATTGGATATTTACACATGCCATGATCATCTGCTAACATACACATGTGATATTAGCCCATGTACTATGATGTGGGTGAACAACCTAGGAAATCATATGGTTTACTATATATCCTCTCTCTATATTATCCAACCACAAATAGGAAGCTGTTGCTATTTCTGAAATTCCCAATATCCAGCATTACCATCTGACAAACTCTTATTTGTTAACTTAACCACTCCCACCTAGAAAAAATGCAAAAAATATTGTACAGACTTTTCAGCAGGTAGGGAAGAAGACAGAAAAGGACAAGAGTACCATACCCTTCACAGGCAAGTTTCTACACAGGAGACTATTCCTGTACAGCAAACTGAGAGGAATCCTAGGGAAAAGTCAGTCTCTGTCGATCAACATAGACATAAACAAAAAGATCAAAACAGCATGTTCTGACAGGAAGACAAGAGTCTAGATGATTCTGGGCTTTGGTATCTTTCATTTATTTAGTTAGTTACTTATTTTTTCCAACAAAAACCTCCCAAAAACCAATACAGCCATTTACCATATTACATCCGGCAAGACAGAAAATTATCTTAATATCTCTGAAGTGGTGTAAGGTCTTAACGGTTTATACCTGGAAACAACTATGGTAACCATACTCAAAATGCAAAGAAATCAAATTAATAATCTCTCTTCATTCAGGACAGACAGTAGAGTGCAACAGAGTCTCATGAGTTCAAGCATGTTGTTTTAAGTACACGGAAAACCTCAAATCTCCGGTTTACTTAGCACTCTTGAAATCCCCTCTAAGAAGGGTTCTCTAGGCTTTGCAACATGAGATTCACATGACTATTTGATATTAACACCATCAGTCTTACTAATTACATGTGCAACAACAGAAGACACTGGAAAAAGCACATCCTAGTCCACTGTATCAGCAAAACTATTTCTAAGTAGAATTCTTTTCTTAATGGTTTAATGAAATGTCAGAAGTGCTTTAAAAATAATAAATTTACTTTAGGCAAGAAAAAAACCCATCACAATAAGGTACTACAGTTATCAATTTAAAAGGAAAATATCTAGGAACTATTCAAGCAATATCAACATCACAAGAATATTATCAAAGGATTGCAACAGAAGTTGGATATTTTATCCCCAAATACTTTAGAAGAGAAAGAAGTAAAAAGGGAATATTTTAAAGCTTTTCTGTTGTTGCTCTCTTCCATTCCAGACAGACACTCTTCAATTTATGGACTGGATTTTCACTTTTCTCCTTTTCCTCTGTATAAACACACTGTCTGAAAATAAATGCCTGTGTCCCTGCCTCTTCCCTCACCTTTTATATTGCTGACTTAATGTAAAATGTAATTTAGATATCTGTAGATGTTCATAATTTGAAGAGATAAGCACACCTTTTTGTATGGTTCATGACATCCTCAAAGTTTTAAGCATGTGTGGTATTTTGAAGCCTATTTGGAAAATCTCCTGTTGCTATTTTCCTGTCAGAAAAGAGAGAATTGATTCACTTGAGACAAATTTCAGGCTATTCCATCCTGATAAACTCTTCAAGATAGAAGGCACTGCTCTTTCTTTGACTTCTACCTGACAGTAACAAATACAAATATCAAGAATAAATAACAGCTTTAACCTGAACAAGGTTCATTAAACCATTACCCATTTTTTAAGAAGATTTAAATGCTTGCTGTAGTTGCCATCCAAAGCCTGCTCTAGTTAATAAGACATAAATAGCCCTGAACTTGGCTTTCACTCTTGAGAAGGAAGTGGGATCAAATTGATAGCGCTTCTAAACAGTATTTGCCAAGTTATTCAGGGCTGCTTTAGGAGAGGGCAGTAGTTGCTAGTGTTCAAATTCTGTTCCCATGGAAGTCAGCGGCTAAAGCCCTATCTCTCTTCAGTCAGGCCTTGAATTTATTCTGAGAGTTCAGTGAAGGTGAAAGAGAGAGACTGGTTTTGTGTCAATCAAGCCTATCGATATTGTTGGAGTTCCCTTAGGAGATCAGCTTCTCATGCTTTGCTACTTTAGATGGCCAGACTGCGCAGACAGACAGCACTGAACTGCCAAAACGCTGTTAATATCACCAAAAGCAACACTGGTATTTAAAATAGGACAAAACCTTTAGATGGAAGGAGATGAGGATAACTGTCCCCTTCTCAAATCTGGCAGCCTCTTAGAAATGTTCCATCTCAGGAAAGCAACTTCAATTAAATTGGTGAGTTCAACAAAAAAGGCAAAATTCTAACTAGTTTTGAATACATAATTTCCTTATTCTTTCATTCATCGGAAGGCAGACACACTTGAGCTTCTACATATGCAAAAATGTATATATTCATGAGCATGTGCTTCATAAAGGAAGATGAAAGCTGCCATTTGCATTCAGTGAATCTTTTTCATTATTTCAGGTGCTCTGAAACTTCTTCTATCTTAAGAGTTACTGAGAAAAGCTTGTGCTCCACAACTTCCGATTCAATAATATAGCATCATCTGTCCAGCAATGGCAAGAATTACATACATCAAAAAGCAATAACAAGAATCTATTTATGTATTTTAACTGCTTTCACTATGAATATTTTTGAAGATGGAACATTTTTCAGCATGTCAGGAAGAGTTTAATCTCTTTCTCTCATCTTGTACAAGAATGAAAATAACATTTTCAGCAGACAGCCTGGCAACACGCATATTGTAGGTCCTTAAACACCTTCATTTGGTTAATGTGAAGAAAAATGATGAGAAAGTCACTAGTATATTAATGAATGGCCAGTACATAGTCAATGATCTTTTTCAAAGTACGTTTTTATGAGAAACTTGGATTAATTTATTTTTTCAGCCTTGGCAAATTCTCTTCCACGATAAAAAATGGAGCAGAGCAATAACTGAGTTCACAATTACACCAAGCATCCAAACTGATCAAGCTTTCACAACTACTTTTCTTAACTCTGTTCCCAATTTTAAGTATTTTGATAACATTTTCATGGACAAATTACACAGAATATCTGATTGAAACATCCATGCCAGAACCAACCCATTTGCCCCAGGTCAATAATTTTTAGTCTTTAGAAAAACTTCATCCTATGGTAACATCTAAGTCACTTTGTAAGCAGACCTATTTCTCATATAGTATTTCAGAGGGAGACATGAAAGGCACAAAAGCTCTAGAAGCAAGACAGGACAGAGCAAGTTAAAGTTCTGATTCTATACCGGGGCTCAGACAGATTGCCCTAGCAGGACAGAACGCACAGAGTTTATTTACAAAATGAATTTTGCTGTAAAGTTTCAGGACTCCATCAATAGAGCAATTCTCTGCTCTAGTGAATCCATTGACTTCTAGGAAAGTACTGTCACACAATCTTATTCATCCCGAAGTCACAAATAAACAAAATTTGAACTTCAAGGAATATTAGAGAATATAGCTATTCTGCTCTTGGGAAATGAAGATGAAGAATTACACAAGATGGTATGTGACACAAAAGGACATGTAAGGACAAAGCGTTAGCTGAGTAAAGAAACCGTAAGTAATGAAGCAAATAAACACATCATACTATCCCACATGGAGTGCTTGACTTGTTGAAGGACAGAGTAATATATTTTGTCTGAGAAGCCCACGATACTGAACGTGATGTCACAGGACATACCTTAACATATATATATATACAGGTATAACGAAAGCATATTAGTACATGTTCAAATAATTCCTTGTTGCTCAGTGTTTTTGCAAGAGCCAGTGCTTTTACACAAGTCAAGGAATATACAGCATATTTATCCAGTAGGCTTACATTTAAATTTAACTATGTGATATTTGATAGACTTGTACAGCTATGAAAGTCAAACAAAGGGTTAACATCACATTTTAGTCTCTACAACACACCACTTTCACAATATAATTATAGAAATTGGGGAAATAGCCTTACATAACAGAAAAGTACCCCACAGCAACAATTAAAAAGCAAACATCTGTTTGGCTAGAAAGGAAAAAAAAACAAACCCAAACAACTGACTTACTTTGGATATTATAGCTTAAGTAATTATCTCTAGTTCACCTTTTTGTCTTAAGAAACTGGAAGCATTCCTTTCATCTTTTTTGTATAATAATTATTTCTAAAGAGAAGGAATACATTAAAAAAGAAAAGTAAATCCCAGAGGAGAAATAGTGTGTCAAACATAAAGTTAGTGTTTCTATTCTGTGAAACAGAAATTACTTGGAGCAGGTACAACAGATAACTGTACGCCTAGGTTGGAGAAACAGCATGCCAACTGTGAAGGGTGGTCCATATCTTGTTGCAATCAATGCAAACACTCCAGCTACTACATCTAACAGTTACATTAATCATATTGCTCCAGAAGCCCCATAAAGATTTGTCAGAGTGGATCAGAAACTAGAGTGTCCTTCCTATGAGAAATCACAACATTCCAGTTTACACTTTTTGTTTAAAAAAACATTTCTGTTTTTCAATTTTCAACACAAAGCAGATTCAGAGTGTCTGATTCAGGCCTATTAAAATGCTCCATTCCAGTGTTGTTGATGAGGAGAAACTGTTACATGTTTTTTATGGAGATAACATATAGCAGATGCTTCAATATGGTATCAAAACTAAAATAAAATCAATCAAAATAGCTAAGCTGAAATGCAGTAGTATGATGGCATATTTTTATTTTAACAAATTCCATTTCTCAAACAACTCTAGTGCTGGTCTGCATTGGAGAGGAGCAAATCCAAAACAGAATTAAGGAGTTCATTAATTAACTTTATCAACTAATAACTAATTAACACAGCACTTGAATGCTGGATTCTGCCTTTATTTTAAACACAAGGCCTGAATCAGAGCTCGCAGAAATTATAAAGAGATTCTCAGTGAATCCAAAGCCACTCTAATGAAGCTAAATTTAAATTGAGGTAACGGTGAGCAAGAGCAGAGTTAGGCCCATGAGTTTTGCCAGAGAAAGCAGCTTCCTCAGACCTGATGTACAGCAAAGTTCTGTCCTACTGCAGGCCCTGCCATAATGCTGAAAAATCTCAACTGTAGTTCATCCTTTGCATCCACTGCTGTGACAGCTCAATCCTTAATCACTGGATGAAAAGGAAGTGAGGTCTTCGAGTAGTGATTTTTTTTGCAATTTTAAATTTTTTCCAAGAGCCCATACAGCAAAAGAGAAGATCCTTTCATTGAACGAGTGTGTAACCAAACAAACTGTATGCATCAGCTGCAGAAATCACTTCACGTACCTATGCTTAGACCTGAGTTTTCCATGGCTTTTGGACAGGACACATGACCAACTGAAATTTGGGGCTTATTTTTTTAATGTGCCAATTCTAATTACAAAACACAGAATTTGGCTGGGTTAATACCTCCTCCAAAAACCACTTTGATAGACTCCCTTGCATTCCTGCCTTACTGGGAAAAGCCATGCACCAAAAAATTGAGACAGTATCATATTTTGAAAAGGAGTATTGGTTACAAGTCATTGAAAGCACTTCATATATTATGTGAGATAGATAATAAATAAATATTGAAATAAGTAGGTATACAATGGTGCTTTTTTTGATAAATAAGCAAAGCCTCACACTTGCTCAATCAGCACTGTTAAACAAGTGAATGCTTAAAAAACCAGCCCACCCTTCCACGTTTGAAAAATTTTTGCGTGGACCTTCCGTGCCACAGCTTCACTGTATTTCTCTCATGCCACAGTAACCAAGCAAGACACTGAAGAAAGCAGAGCCTACATAGCTCTTCTGGGAACTATGCAAGTAATTAGTAGAATAAAGATAAGATAATGCAAAGGTCCCCTATCAAGTTTCTCTCCATTTGACAATGGCTGACAAGCATGATTATTTTCCAAAGAACAACAAAAAGGTATTTTTTTATGTTTTTGTATAGATTTTGGAAATGCTAATTACTGCCTGGGATTCTGAGTACTATGACAAAAAAAAAAAAAAAGAAAATAAAAAAGGACTTGCTTTTACCATTTTTTGTGCCGTCGGCTTACTGCTTCAGAGGCTTATTAGACTACATGTGTTTAGGCAGGAGCTGATTCCTCCACGTGAAATGAAAAAAATTGAAAAATATTCCTGAAAGCATTTTAAGACATTTGACTGTTTTTCATTGTGAATTCCTAGATCATGACTTGCCACACAGGCACACACTTCTGCCATGTGTGACATACAACTGAGGGGGATCAGGTCAATAATTTCCGACCTAAGAGTCAAAGATCCAGTGAAGCTGACAGGAACACTTTCAATACCTTCAGTGGGTTGTGGCACAGGCTTCTACGCTATGACCTGAACTGGAAGTAAATACGACAGCAGTTACACTGGAGTCTCTTACAAACTTTGTTTTCTTGCCCAAAATTTCTTTTTCAGCACCACCACTCCAAAAATGACAGGTGCTAGTGTTTTATTGGGTCTTTAAAACTTAAACCTGCAAACCCTTCATATTAGTAAGAACATAAAAAAGTCAAGAAAACCTCTAACCTGTCGCCAGGAACTAGTTTTCAGTAAAAAAATTGCACTGTGAGTTTCTGCTGTTTTACTGTGTTGCCCCCCCATCGCAGATGAACATTGAAGCTGAAAGTTCATGTGCTGCAGCAGTGAACTAGAGGAGAGGTGTGAGCTGCATCATGCTTTTAAATAAGCATCCTTATTTTACTGCATCTACTTCATACTCGTGTACCACTTAAATGCTCCTGTACCAAGGTACACCAGCTGAGTCTCTGGTCCCAGAACTTCAGTTTGCAGGTAGGAGTTGACTGAAAAAAACTCATCCTCTAAATGTGAACCCAAACCCACTTTTAAATCCCTCTCTGAGAGTGCCCTGTGAGCTTTTAGGAAGATTGTACTTCAAATACCTTCTTGCCCTCTCCCATAATCTCAGAAGTTATTTTGTTTGGATGAAAATTGAGATCTTGTATTTCTTACTGTTCAATTATTAAGGAACAGCAACAGTCAGATTCATCTGAAAGGCTCAGCAATTTTTAAATGATCTCATGTATCATAATCCATAATGGAAAATCAGGTACAAATAGCAAGAGGTGCTTTCTAGTTCCCCTCTAATGGAAATAAAATGAATCCCTGGTAATGCGTGACCCTACTTGCTTTTGTGGTCACCCATTTTACTTTTTAGTGTTCTCTTTAGTAGTCTCGAGAGAAAAGAGCAAATGCGAAGCTTTTATCTGAAGCTGCTTCTCAAAACAATAGGTCTGTGCTTCTGCTATAAAATCTATTTTTATTATTCTCATAAACAAATATTATTGATCACAAAGACCTTGCTATTATCCCACTAAGAAAAACTTACTTGCACTGACAGTCCAAAGACAAAATTATTGGAATTTATGCAGCACAAATAATTAATCCTGGCTCTGCTAATAGAAGGTTATTTCATGTAGCTGTTTAAGTAGGTAGTTATTATTTAGTATTGAATTGTTTATTTTAAATTTAATTTTTTTTATTATTTTTTATTTAGTATTTTAGATAAACCAGAACATTACCATTACATCACTCCTTGTCTGTGCAACACTGCTAGACTAACACTAGAGAAAATTCTTTTCAAACATATGTTTTCAACATAAACAAGAAAACCTGGCCAAAAGTCTTACGTCAATACAGTGATTTATTTCCACCAGCATAATAATTGCTGTACACAGACATTTATTTTTGACTAATTAAGGTTGAGTTTTGGCATCCCCTGCTCACACTCAACATATGTATGCCATTAATGTCCAGAAGAGCTTATGCAATCCACTGTTACACTGAATGAGGAAAAAATGCTTTAGTTATGACCATTAGCTTATTTAATTCAGACACACATGTTTAAAGACTACATTTTGTTTACTGATTGTTGTGAAAGACACGTCTGTTGCGTCTTTGTGAATGGTCACTGCAATTAAAGAGTGGCCATATATATAATGCTAACATTATTTGCAGCTCTACCTATAGCCTGTTAAAGAGTAGCAATAAAAAATTCTTGCAACAGGAAAAAAGATTTGGCTTGGGTAAAGATGCCTGTGTCAAAGGAGTAACATGACCTTCTTGGTATCAGAGCTGAAACAGCATATTCCTAAAAATGCTGATTACTGTGGATGCATGAAATATTCCAGTGCAAATGAAAAAAACCCAACAACCTGGTTTTTCACCAGCCATCAAACTGTTCAACAGTTTAAAAATATTCAGAAATATTAAGGTTTATTTTTTTTTCCTCAGACTGTCTAATAAAATTCTCTTATTTAAATCAGCTCTAATTAACACACATTCCAATTACAGCTACGGGGTGCAACAGCAAAACCTCCAACCACTTCTAATTTAAAACATAGCTGAGCGATATAATTTTGCTACCACTGTGAGAAAGAAGGAAAAGCTGAAGGGAAAAAGTCTTTTTATTGTTATTGCCCTTCTTTCAATTTATTCTTTTGCATTTACTGAAAGACATAATGTGTATGCCCTAAATGAGCGAGTTTGCTAGAAACTAACACACAGCATTGTCAACTTCCCCCTTAAATGCAGCAGAACCTTTAAGAAGTGGATTTGACACTGACTGTGTCAGACCCATAGCTGGGTTACACAGAAGAAAGTGTTTACAAGATAGAGACTGACTGATTCTTACAGGCAGGAGTCCATTTCTCTGTGCTAGAGAATATCCAAATCATGCTAAACACCTTGGATGGTATAATTAGTGTACCAAGAAACCTCACCTGTGTACTCTACCATCTTCTCCTGTAAACAAGACCAAAGTGAGGAAGGGAATGCTTCGGAAACAACATATAAATAAGGATGCTGATACCCCCTTCTTTTATTCTCCCCAGTAGAAGGCGAGAGCAGCAGCTCAGAACATGCACCATTGGCTATGCAGAACCCACAGGACACACCAAAACCTCTTGCACAGCACTTTCTCTAAGCCCTGAGTTTGTAAGACAGGCTCTTCTGGCTGCTATTGAACTGAATGTTACTGCTCCCCTCACCAAGCGCCTGTAAGTAGGGAGCAAATGTGGCACTGGCATGTATGTGCTAAGAAAGGAAAGAAGTGCCTTAGAACAAAAAATTGCCCAGTGGCTCCCATTTCCTTGAAGTGCAAGAAGACAGCAAGTCCTTGAAGCATGCCACCACCTGGAGTTCCTGCCAGGACATGCAGGCTTTGCACCAGCTTGTCTCTGGTGCAAAGTTAAGTCTCTGCCTTCAAGGCTCAGTTGTACCTGTGGCTTCCAAGACAGACAACTGCACAGTGGTTTGGCTAGGAATTTTCCAGCTATTTATGATGATACTATATCCAAGGGAAAGACAAAAAAGTGGAAATATAATCTTTACCCAAGACAATGGAAGACCTTACTTATACTTAGCTCTTTTCAAAATGTGCTGATGATACCAACACTAAATCTAATGTGCTGTGACATAAGGAAAATTCTAACCCTTGCAGCTTAAAACCCCTTTATTAACATCTGAGACAATATCCTAGAATATTTAACAGGTAACACTAAAGCCTTCTGAAATTTTCACTTGCAAGGCTCTCAGCTGAGGGTAGACAAGAAAGCAAACTTACATATTAAAGACTGAGTGATATCCTAATCTTCCAACTCTGTTTAATACAATGTCTCAGAGGTTGTATGAAGGTCATGCTAGATCCTGCTTTGCCACAGGTCAAAAATTACAACAGGACAAAGTAAAAATTTGTCCTCTATCAGTTACAAATACTGTAACAGTAACAATGGAAGTGAGCCAAGCATTACAAGGAAGAACATGTAAAAAAGAAAACAAGGCATAGAGATAGGCAAAGAAAAACATCTTAAGAAAATGAAGGGAAAACCAGGAAGAGAAGGAAGAGCATGCTTCAGAATTGCCCTTGAAAATGTTCTAGCTTCACATAAGATCAAATGCAACTCATGTCCTTCTGTATTTACAGATGACAACAGGGGCCTTCACAAGCACAGAGACTTCAAGAAGAAAACATTCCAAGTGAAAAGCAAATTGCTGAGCTAAATGTCACTGCCTATAGTGAACAGAATGACAGAAGTTTATAAACAACTGTGGTTGTATCTGAAAAGAGAGACTGAAGATGTATGCTATTGCACTGTGAAGAACCCGTTAAGACTGTGGATGATCTCAGAGCAATTGTATGGCATCAAAACATGAATGAAACTGAGGGGACTGCAGAATCTCCTCTACACAAAAATACCTAGGTTTTGTTATCTAAGTCAGTGTGAAACCTTAAGGTTTTACATGATCCAATACTTATGTGCCATGGGAGATAAAATTACAGATGACTACATGAAAGATGAAAAAACAAGGACCTCTCTTCCAGATAAGCTACATTATTAGAAAGAGTTAACAGTCTCTGACACCAAATCCAACCTTACTTTAGGGTTTTGTCCCCATTTGGGTGGGATCCTTCCTTGTTTTACAGGCACTTGGACACAGCCACGCTGTGTGATGGATCTTTGTGCAACTCTTTTCAAAGCATGATTACAACCAAACAGCAGCATCGGAGTCTGGCCTGACAAAAGCCGTCTCCAGCTGATGTGAAGCAGCAATTTTCTTCACAGCAAATGATTTCATGAATCAGCCAGCAGGGAGTGACAACAGTCTGCTGCCAGTGACTAAGTGTATGACCTTTGGGTTGTAATTTCCACCAGCTTAATAGGAATCCATTGCAACCATGATCATATTTTTCACTCTGCTGTTAACAGAAACACTAATCTGGCTCTCAGGGTTTTTTTGGTTTGGTTTGGTTTGGTTTTTTTTAATTTCTTTTTGCCAGCTTTATTGCTTACAATGTAGCATTTCCCTAGAGACAGAGAACAGCCTCTACTCCATGTTGTTAATAAAACTTGAAGACAACACAGTAGAGTAAGAATTAAAGTGCAACAACTTCCCTACTTTGAGGAATGTGGCAAACCTAGTGAGACATCATGGCTCTCTCCTGCCATGAGAAGGCCAGCTCAGTACTCAACTTTGCAACCTGTTGAGAGACAGACTGAAGAGAGAGGGAGAAAACCTCTTTTAGAACGTTTTCTGGTACAGATCCAGAGATAGAAGAAAAATCCTGCAGTCCTAAGGATGGTCAGAAGAGGAACAATGAAGTTTAAATGAAGGTACAGCCTAAGTAACAAAAGCATGAGTACTACCCAAATATTTAAATATTCTCTGATACTTCAGCTAGGATCTGCATACAAATAAAATGTTCACATAATGAACAACAAACAGTTAAATTGCTGCCATTAAGCCACATTTGTTATTCCTATGCAGTACAGTTCCTCTTCTTGGGCTGTTACCAGAGGGGAGGACAGAGCCTCAGGCTCTAAAACAGTTTTGAATTGAGAAGGATGAACTTCTAATACTGGGGATAAGATAACCAGTGACACTAAGACTCCATGCCAAGGGTGGAGGAAGCTTTATTGAATAGGCCAGCATGGACTTGCTGGTGGAGCAGGAGGTGAAAAATGTAAGATTTCTTTGTCTCTGCCTCTGTCTGAGGTGCCCAGATAACTGAACTACTTGGTCATGTGCCATATATTTAATGTGCAGCTATCAAACTGTGCATTCAGTAGGACAGAGTCATATGAGGTTTCCTGGAAACATACTTGTCAGCTACATGGTATGTGCACAAGATTTTTAACTACCCTGGACAGAATGTGTTTCCTGGACAGAACTCCAAATATGTGACACTGGATGCAATCATGGTGACCCAGGGCTCAGCCCAGCCTGTTTGCACCAGACTGCTTTTGCCCCTGGATAAGCAAAGATGAAAGTGCAATGAGGCAAAAGCTTTTGCTTTTAGGGTGCCTTTGTGCCAAGCCAGAATAGCATTGCTCCAAGAGGAATTTCTTTACAATACTAGAAGAAAAATAGTTATTTCAAATGGTCAGCTTGGACCAAATTAGCTTGCTTTATTATCTGCCTTTACTGTGTTTATGTAGCATATAAAATGAACACAGAATTATTCAAGGTTTAATCCCATATCTCTTATTCCTTTTTTATAATTCCATTGTAGGAGAGTCTTCTCATACTAACTGAACTATTTGTATTTACATAATGCAACATGTACTAGTGTTGCAAGATTTGGGTATGAGCATGCTTATGTAGTTCTCAAGCTTTGTCATGGCATACTCCTTCTAGGTAACTTCTGCTGCCACGTTTTGTATACTTAATAAGGTGGGGGTTTTTATGTTGCTTATCACAAACGCTTGCAAACACCTCATAAGCACTAATGAATTCATTCTCTCAGTAGGTAGTGCAGTATTTTCTTTTGTTTCACAAAGAGATGAGCTGCAGTACGGGAATAATGCAAGTTGTCCAGTGTCACACAGTCACCAGAGTACAGATCTCCTGTGGTTCTGTGAAGTATTTATTCACAAGATAACCCTTCTCAAAGAGCTCTGACTAGGGCCCTATTTTCTCACCCTCATTTCCCACTTCACTCTATTTTAGGGAAGACCTCTTTTACCACTCAGTTTGCAATGCCACCATCAACTCACTAAAATGCTTCATTAGAAGATAGCTTGACCTACAGTGCTCATGAAAACTGAGGTTGTAATTATAATGAAGACTGGATGCCATTATAGGTGTACATACGTACAGTTCTCTGTGTGTTTGTGTCTCTGCACATATGTATTTACATATACATATTTCTATATGTGCATGTTACCACATATCTGTGGAAAATTATCCAATACAGAACATCAGAACAGTCAAAGAGCAGTTATCTAAAGCTTCAGACAAACCCATACTATTTACTGCAATATTTATCTATTCCAGGCTCACACTGCTATATCCCTAGAGGGCAATGTCATCTAATACATTGTGCTTATGTCCCTATCATCGTCATTTAAAGCTAAACATGATGCTATTTCAAAGACAGGCAGAAATAAGCCTGTATTTAATAAAATTTAATTTAGCTAAATATAAACTTGTCCCTGTTTACTTTCAAAAAGTTTTGCAGTCTGATTTCAAGAACAGCAAAGTACAGTTGATTATCCAAAATACCTTTGCAAACCTCTGTGATTTTCTTACCAAGCCCCTATGTCGAACAGTCTTAGGCACAGTTAATAAATTAAAGACACAGGTCTTAGAGAATAGCATGCAGAAATCTGAATGTCTGCACATGATCAACTTTAAGAGAAAAGAGAGCGCTCATTTTCTTCCCTGAATTTATTGTCTTGCTGCTTTGTAAGCAATATTTTTTTCTATAAAGCCTAATTTCCTGTTGGCAAGGCCCACATCCATCCCCTGGTCTCAGTCCACATTTACTTTCAACATTATTCAGTTTGCATATTCTGGCTCTGACAACTCTGGTGAATGTGATCTCAATGGTCTTCTCTCCTCTGTCTTCCTCCTCTAATTTCAACAACAAAGTGCTACCTCTGAACAGAAGATGATATTTGGCAAGTGAAGTTTCTCAGCAAAGCTGCTAAAAGAGTGACAGCAAGGGAAGTTGTGACTGTTCAACATCTTTTAAAATCATAATAATGCCATGTAATTGTTTTATTGATAAGATTTAGCAGCATGGTTTTAGCCCTTGAAATATAAAGAGGCTTCTGTTGTTTGCTTCCTTTTTGTTTTAAATGATTGATAATTATTTCATAAATGTCTTCCCCTGACATTTGATTTGCTAGATAATACATAAACATACAGTTTCTAATGAGTTTTCTGGCCTTTTAACCTAATTTATTTTCTCATTACTTTTCATTTCATTTCCAATCCTGATATAAAATCTATTTTCCAGAAAATTTTTGCATGATCTGAAGCTCCCTCACTTTAATAATGTACAGAATGATATTTTAAAACAACAATGAAGCCAAGATCAGTGGTAGCAGAGAAGCAAATTCAACCCATATTTTGAGCTTTTTCATGTTGAACTGCCTCACATCCACTCTCTCCACGATGGTTCCAAAATTAGGTAGGAAACTAATAATTATTTTGAGTATGTGAACTTTTAAGAAAAATCTGACACATGAAAGCAGTTGACTGAGAGCAAAACAAGCCAGCGTAAGAATACATATGTTATTCTGTCAAAAGTTGGCTGGCATTGTTACTGTATTGCAAGAATTTATTAGCTAATGAATGATTAGTTAGATCATGGAGATGATCATTAAGAAAAATTACATCCTTTACATTTTTATAACACAGTGAAAGGAAATAATGTTGAAGTTGGTGGGACCATGTGATTATTGGTCTTATAGTACTCTACGCCCATTCACCACCCCATTCATAAATGCATGAAAATGCAGGTCAGCTTTGTAGAGAAAAACTACTTAAAAGTTTAAAGAATGAATGCTTTTTTTTTTTCTTTTTTCTTCTTATTTTTTTTTTTTTTTTTTTTTAACAGAATCCTACATGATTAGGAATAGCACATAATTTTTTTTTTTTCCAGTGAGGACCCTCAGTATGCAATCTGCGTATCATCACTCTTTACATAAAGGCACACTGTGATTTGCTAGCGCTACATCAAACAAATTAAGCATGTTTTTTGTATTGCTACGTTATTCATAACATTGCTCCCATGCTCTATGGCTCAGAACAGAAATTGTCTCTGAAATAGAAATCTAATGAGAACACATCAAATCTGCTATTCAACCTATTTTTCTGTTCTAAAGTCTCTCTTTTTGAAGGTGTGGCTATGTGTAAAAAGGATAACACAATAATAATCTTCAAGCAACAATACCTGTATTGTAAAATTGCCATTTATTCAGATGTCCTTTCCAGTGTGGCTTAAAGAAATAACCTGACATGCTAACAGGTTTCTATTTAAACAAAAAAGGTAAAAAGAGAAGTCCTTAAGAAATAGCCTCTAAAAAACATGGGTTTTACTTTCCTTCTTGAATTCCACTGACAAAAGTAATGAGTGAGGTGACAGGAAACTTGATATTAATTCTGCGAGTTCTAACTAGATGTGCAGGAGATCTAAGCCTAAGGAATAGAGCTTGAATGCAGAGCAAATAGGCAATTATTTTGAGCAGAAGAATTCTGTGCCTGATGATGACTTGCCTGTGTCTGTTCTCCGGCGTCGGTTCTACAGAGACTGTAATCTCCTATATTGATGCCTATATTCAATCTTAATGTCTGATATTGAGTGATGGGAAGCTGCAGGGATTCTTGCAAGATTCATCATTAATGGGTTTAACTCAATTGGCATGTCTGCCCGAGATATTTCATAAATACATAACCTACACTATGTGATCAGAATAATTACTTAGAACCACGCAGAGCACTCATCTCAACATGGCACTTTTGTTCTACAATTTTTGCCCCCTCTGCTTTACCTTTAGTCATTATTAATCTTGGTCCTCTCTTTTCCAAATCCAACATTCGCTGTCTTTGCTAGCATATAATAGGAAATTATTTGTCCATAAGATCTCTTCCTACCTAGTGCAATTGTTACGGTTTCTGACCTATCTGAACAGTACCATTCACAGTGGGCTGCATTCATTTATACAAATGGACTTTCATGAAAAGGATATCAATGACCCACTAGTAGTAACATTCTTGGCATTTGCCTCTCTTGCATTATTGTAATAAAGAGGAAAATTACATAGGGTCCACCCCAGGGAAGGGTGTTCCAATTTTCTGTGGCAGGCATCTCACAGATGATTCAGGCATGGTATCACCATGCATGGCTCCTTCCTCTAAACCTACCTTCTGTTTTTCTGCAGTCTTTCCAGTTACTTCAACATTAAGGAGGTATAAGAAAAAATATATATACTCAGATATACAGGAATAGTACATGATGCAAAGTGCTGCCACTCAGACTATGAGAGAGTCCCATGGGTTTATTCAGTTTGCTAATAGCAACCATGCTGCAAAATCACTACAATGCAATCTTCATTTTGAATTTCATCACATGGATTGGAATCACAATGGCTAAAAATTATTTTCTGAAAGCTGGATCTCATCAGATCTTTATATAAGAGTTTATGTGGCTTTTCTGGAGATCAATATGAGCATGCAAACATTGGCCCCAGAAACTAAATAAGGTAAGGCTGGCAAGCAAGAAGCCAGCTAAGTTAAACATGGAAAATCATACAATTTCAGTTTTAAAATCAGATTGACAATGTGTTGTGCTTGTTTTTAATAGTCATGCCTTGTTAATTCCTTGCAATTAGTAATTGTTGAAACCTTAGTTAGAATTTAAAAAAAAAAAAAATCATATTACAAAGTAATTTAACAATGGTTATTACCACTTAAGTCTTTCAGACATGCAATTATGCAAATCCACCAAGCACAATTCTGACTATATTTTATTTACTTGGTTGAAATCACTGTTAAAAGAATGAATTTACATAATGGCATCTGCTACTCCAATTACAATTTGTATTTCAACAATAATGTGTCTATAAGGTAACTTGTAGAACAGTTTCCCTATTCCTCATCTCAAATAGTTGGCATCTCAATTTTTAACTCCTTGCTGAGTAAGCATTCAAATACAGGACTGAGAATAAGCAAGAAATCAAAAATACAGTTCAGAATATTTTGCTAGTACTGGTCTAATTTCCAAAGCATATGCTTTCTGAAATGTGCATACTTCATTTTAGATATAGCCAAAACATATATCCAGAGCTAGCATTTGAGCTAGCACTGCTTCTGCAGAGCTTCCCATTTTTGGAGGACCGTGAAAGTGCATATGTTTTACAAAACTCAAAGCATAAAACCAAAAATATTCAGCTCAAAACTCTCTGCTGACTCCCTCCTCCAGTTCTCCTGAGTGAGGTATTTGAAGACTCCGGGCTCTTCAGTACGTTATAACACGGCAAAGTTAACAAAAGGCTATGTTATCCTTATAACACTGTGCTCTAGCACTCAAGAAATCAAAAGTAAAAATCTTGACTAAAAATGTCTTAATATTTCAATAACTCTATGATTCCACTCACAGAATAATGCAAAGAAAAACAAGTACAAAAAAACCACACAACAACCTAAAGGCATAAATGGACCATTTCATTCCTACAATACTGTGGCATGCCGGCCTGAACATCCAATCATCACCCTCGCCATTGTTATGGGTTTGAATAGCTGGAATGCAAGTGAGTCTATTGTACTAGGTTTCCTACAAGCAACGAACAAAGCATCTACTACTGAAGTCCAAAACTAAAAACAACAGAAACATAAACTCTTCTTTTTATACACAAAAATTGCAACTCGTCAATTTTCTAGTAGTAGAGACTTCACAAATAGAGTTTAAGGATGGCCCAGGAGAACTGTGATGGAGACCTACAGATGCCTCCACACTCTAGGCACATAGAACCCAGAAAAAGGAAAATAACGCACATTTTAGAGAAGAGATGGACCAAGAAATAGATGTTACAGCCCAAATGAAAGTTAGCGCAAACTCACTTTCAGGACCGTTGAAAACCAATGAGATTTCATTGCTTGATCATAATGCAGAAACTTTTCATGATTTTCATTCAGGAGAGAAATGCTATGAAATTACATCCCTTTGGACAGAAAACAAATACTTTGGAATAACATACTGTACTTTTGTCCGGTTCCAAGTTTTCTGGTTGTTTTCAAATTTTTTATCCTTGTTCTCAGTTTTCTTTGTTATTTCAACTTATAAGTTTCCTTCTCAATTTTAAAAGGGAAAAAATCAGCACTTCTTTTAGAGGCTGTGAATACTTTCAGAGTTATGTAATGTGTGCCCTTGTCTAGAGACATCTAACTTTGACTCCAGCTTCTCCTGCTTTGAGTGACAAAATGAAAATTAGATCAAAGAAGCTGAAGTTAAGCACTGTTGATGTCGATGCTTTCTTTGTGAATCCTGTTTCTCACCATTTTTACTTAAGATATTTCTTTCAGCTATTCTCAGTGGTTTCATTAAAACATTTCATTTTTATGTATCTGACACATATTGTGCTTCAGAGTTTCGGGGATACAAACCCACTGAAATTGGTTTTTAACCCATCATATGAAACAAAAAAACTTATGCTATAGAGCATTTCACAAAATGTTTTTTTCCATTTTTGGGAACTTTGAAACTCACTTTAAACTTGGAAAAAGAATATGTGCTATTTCCCTCGTTTCTCTGGAAACAACAAAGGCGAAGTATTGCATACGCGTGCAAGGACTTAAATTTCACATCAATATATCCCACACCACCACCATTTAGAATGATTCAATGGTCAACTACTACTCGTGTCACATCTGTGTAGTAAGAATCACAGAAATGATAAAAGACTCAGGAGGTGATTATTCAATTATCACTGAAAGTGGTGGTAGCAATGTGTGTCTACTGCCTTGGAAAATATCAACATAATATCTATGCCATGAAGAGTACACAATCTAAATTAAGGAGACAATACAATGAGAAATGCATGCAGCCTTCAAATAGCACATTTGCGCATAAACGAATCGAAAATAACACATACTCCATATGAACATTTTTTGCTCTTTTTTGTTAACTTCTCTAAATTGACACCTTACCACACTGCAGCTATACTGCTAAATTTGCAAAGATATTAACACCAAGAAATTCTATCTACATGTTTATTTCTGCTTGTAACATGCATTTTGTAACTGAGAGAGAATGATGAGACTAAGCTAGATCCAGATTTCTCTGGGGACTGTACAATTAATGTATTGTTTTGTCTGTTCAAAATAAGTAGTTAAAAAATAATTTTCTTTACAAATGAGGCTGATATGTGCTCTTGTCTTCTGCATTTTAAGCAAAGCTTCTAAATACATTTTCAGTTTTCCTCTTAAATCATAGAATCATAGAATGGTTTGGGTTGGAAAGTACTTTAAGATCATCCAGTTCCAAATCCCTTGACATGGACATGGACTCCTCCCACAGGACCACGTTGCTCAAGGCCCCATCCAACCTGGCCTTGAACACTTCCAGGGATGGGGCATCCACAACTTCCCCGGGCAACCTGTGCCAGTGCCTCACCACCCTCATAGTACAGAATTTCTTGCTTACATCTAACCTAATCTCCCCTGTCTAAGTTTGAACACATTACCCCTTGTCCTATTGCTACATTCCCTGATGAAGAGTCCCTCTCCAGCATTCTTCAGATACTGGAAGGCTGCTATGAGGTCTCCATGCAGTCTTCTCTTCTCCAGACTGAACAGGCCCAACTTTCTTAGCCTGTCTTCATATGGGAGGTGCTCTAGTTCCCTGATCATCCTCGTGGCCTCCTCTGGACTTGCTCCAACAGCTCATGTCCTTCTTATGATGAGGACACCAGAATGCACAGACTACTCCAGGTGAGGTCTCACAAAAGCAGAGTAGAAGGAGTGACCTCCTTCGACCTGCTGGTCGAAATGAAGAAAACTTGCATTTTTAATGATAACCATGGATATTTCTTACCTTTTACTCCATCTTCCATAAGCGTGTTAACTCAGTACTTACTGATTTGATACTGGTAACATTATGACAGCTGTGAATCAATCACTATTACCATCACGGCGCATTACGACTCAGCCCAAGGTTTTTGTGTTCACTGCACAAAGTAAATAATGTTTATTGCTGAAAAACTACCAATCTCAAACCAAGCATGTTGCATTATCACATATTTTTTTATAACTTGTGATACTAGACTGTGTATGGCATGCTCATCTGCACACTGGCTTTTTGAGGGAGGAGATGGGGGAGACTCATCTCTCTGCCAAAATGAACTGTAAAAGAGAGGAGTCATTACAGCTAAGTCCATAATAAGAGATTGTGCCATGCTATCCACAGTTCAAGTAATTTCATGTATTCTACTGCCTTCAGTATTAAGCCCTAACATTGAAAAGTTACTTTTCTCTCTTGCTGACAGGTTAGCACTATCCAAACCACTTTTTTAAGAGACTTGGCAAAACTAATGCTGCTG
The DNA here is from genome assembly GCA_026283785.1 of Coracopsis vasa. Taxonomy (NCBI): domain Eukaryota; kingdom Metazoa; phylum Chordata; class Aves; order Psittaciformes; family Psittacidae; genus Coracopsis; species Coracopsis vasa. The sequence goes on from JANHGB010051554.1 coordinate 64,483, forward strand.
TTTCCCTTGCTCTGTGCAATCACAACCAAATTTTTGTTGAAAAGGAACATACTTGGACTACCAGCCCATTGTGAGGGTTCTTACTGTAGGTACAATGAAAGAGTTATTATTCTATTATGGGGAAAGCTGCTCAGGATGATATCTTTAAGTAACACCTAATGCTACAGAGATGAATGCTAACTTCTTCTGCCAGAGTCTGCCTAAAAATAAACTCAGCAGGTTTCCCTAGGGAGAACTGTTATATTTTACGCCTAGTAGTATTATGTTTTCTATAATGTTTATATACACATTTGCTGGGTGAAAGCTCTGCTTAGGGTAGGTGTTGTCTCTCTAGAGGCAGGGAAAATGCAGCAGAAGGAATTAAGCATACACAGAGCAAACAGTGGAACCACGCTAGGAATAAAGATGCCCTCTGACATTAGCTCTATGGTTACAAAGAAAGATCCCCTCATGGTACTGAACTTCTACTTTTGTGGGGGATCAGTTTCTCCTTAAAACAAATATGGGCATTACATACCTCTATATGCAAGCTGGTCCTCTTGACATTCCTCTATAATGGATTAAGAGATAAAAGAACAGACATGTGACTTGGGATAACTAACTTTAGGACAAGATGAAACACAAATTGAAAATGCCTATTTCTTTTCTGTTAACCGTGAGAAGAGACCAGGTGATGTAGCGGGATATAAACTCTCACATCCAGCTTCTGGTGAATAGTCAGTCTCTTGAGCCTGAAGATTAGAATTGCTACTCTTAGAGGTGCTTACCTAAATGCAGTGGGATTTGATCTTTTCTAATCTTTCTGGCTGTCAACACTCTAAAGACAGCAACGTACTCGATATACTGATTATGTTAAAAATAGGTAGAAAATTTAAAAAAAAGGACAGTTAAAACATAAAATCAGCTACGAAAGTCGGTAATAGTGCTTTATATATGGAATCTTGCTGATGACATGGCAGAAGTTGATGTCATTGATTTATATCAATGCAAAGGGCACCTTTTGCTGCAAGTATGGCCCTACTGTAAACAGAATTCATTTTCCAAAGAAAAAGAAAAATTAACCTTGATCTTGTACATCAGATGTTCAGGTTTGAGTGCGTATGTGTGCATCTGAGGGTGCATATGTATATACAAGGATTAAAAGAAGCCAACAACCTACATATGGTCCATCTAGAGAAGTAGCCACTTGATAGCATTAAGGTGGGATAAACAAAGATAACAAAAAAATTCTTTTATAAGTTCCAAACAGCTTTTTAGACCCAGCAGGCCTGATCCTGGTGTCTAGCCAACACAACCAATTACCTTCAGCATGAGAGCTGAGACACAAACAAAAGTGAAGTGACCTATTTGAAAGCTGTCTTCACATGCCCCTGCTGCATTCAGAAGCTTACTCTGACCCTACTTTGAATTAAAGCAGATGCTGGAAAGGAAGTTGCATCAAGAATTTCAGCTGCAGTGGGTAAAGGTTGTGAGCCAACAGCTCTGCTCCATGGAGGACAGGGCTTCTTTTCCTATTTCCATGAAACTTGACCTAATGCAGATAGAAGCACCCACTGAGACTCTTCTCTTATGATGGGGAGTACTGGCATCCAGTTGTCAGAAGAGGCAAGGGGAAAGTACAACTGTGGGAGTGTAAGGCGATGCTTAACTGCTACAACTGCTGTATGTACAACAATCACTGTACGCAGTACACTCAACCAGGGAGCACTCCTTGGGGAAAAGGGTAAGCTGGCTTTTCGAATTGTGACTTGGGATGCCTTTTTACAATGACATCAGAGAACTAGTCCACCTTTGCTGTCAACAAGGGAATCTGAAGTCTACTTATCTTACCCTGGGTTTCCTAATCTTTATGCAGCTGCCTTTCACAAGACCGGTCATTGACCTCATGGTAGTTCACAAATTTATGCACAACAGACAGCAAGGTTTTAATAGGAAAAAGTGGCAGGGTTCTAAGTGATCGGCTTTTGCTTCTGCAATCTTTTTTTTTTTTTTCTTTTTTTCTGGAAAAGCTAAAAATCCTATTAAAATAATTTGGCTGGCTTTCACTCTCTTTTCCTAATTAGACTGGCTAGGAAGTGACTTCTGGGTAGCTGAGAAATACCTGTCTTCCAGACTTTACTAGTAACAGCAATTAACACAGCAGGAAATATAAATATTTCTACCAAGCAAGTGATCATTGCAAGGCAACAACACTCTGTTGATCAGAGTGAAAATTGACTCCAAATCTATGTAAGTTTCTACTCCCCAGCATTGGAAAAGAGAATAGGAGAAATGTATTTTTAACCTTTTTTTTTTTTTTTAAGAAAGAACAGCTAAATTCCTAATGGGAAAAAAAGAAAAAAAAAAAAATCCCCAAACTTTTTTTGTCAGAATGTGAAAATACATGAGAGATGTAATGTCCATTAGCTTCTATTTAGCGTCTTCCTCACACCAGGGAACTTTATAATAAGGAGCAGCTGAGGAGAAATCAGTATGGGTTTCCATGAATGTTCTGTATTTATAGGAGTGGCTTCTCTGATTGATTTGTTGGCAACACGAGATGAAAACAATTTAAATTAAAAAAAAAGCCTGATGAGAGATAAAGTCCATATGAGAGAAGAGTGGGAGACTAACACCAAAACAAGCAACAGATCTTCTAACATTGCTTTATTAATGTTTTGTGTATACAGACAAGGACAATGGAAGGAGAATGGCTTCTCCCCTAAATTTGACTCACCAAGATATTCAGGTCAAAACATTTCAGGTATTGCAGAGTATGAGAGGAACTATTTGGCTGCAATAATAGGAGAGAACCATTTATTCTTCTCTAGTTTACCGACTACACAGCCCTATTCTTATTTCTTTATGTTTATAATAATGTCTCCCTCCTTGCACTGCTGCAAAGCTAATCCTTCAAGCTTCCACAGAGCACTTCTGGAACAATGCAATACCATGCAGTAGCTGCAGGCCAATCCAGTACCTGATACTACCTTAGTCTCCCACCCGAAAATATCTCATAACTATTAAAACATACAGAGAATTCTGCTTTCTTCTTCCACATAGAATTTTACACACTGTAATATATACATGTATGCTTCATGGCCACAGATACCTATCTCAGCAAACGTTAAACAGGGAGCCTACAACTGAAGGCAGAAGAAGGGTACCTGGAACATGCAGAGAGGCATAGATGAATGAAGCTTCGAAATGGCATGAAACATAAATTAAACGGTACATAAATTCAGCTCAGTACCACCATCCATGTAAAAAAATAACTACATGTTCTTGGTGGGCACTCTTCTGATGCATATTTTCTTTCCAGTCAGTGTTGTGCACCTCTTATCTGCACCACAGGCCTCTGCTGTATATCCTGACCGTGCCTACTGCACAGACATCCTCTTGAGATCAATGAAATTTATGCACAGAACGGGCAGAGAATGAGCAACAGAGATCCCTGAGGAAGATAAGTCTTAAAAATCAAGTTCAACGAAGGTGAGTTTGCCTTGTGTAACAGGTAGAAGATTTATTTCAGGCTTTATACAATTCACTGGAAGCCAAAGAGAGCTCTGGGGTTTCACTTGTTGCCACTGCTTTTTGAAGGAACACTGAATTAATTGTATTTAGAGGCAGATCATGCAGCTTTGTACACTGCCCAACAAAGAGCAGCAACTAGAGTCAGCATATAGATGCAATGAGGTGTAAAAATTCCAAATCGAGCTGGAGTCTCAAGCCTAATGTATAGCTGTGCACTTAGTCTGAAGTGCTTTTGGCAGAAAAGAATCAAGACATAACACTTAGGCTTAACAACAGAGTACTTACTCTTGTCTTTTGTCTCCTGGTGGTGGTTAAGTGGCAGAACAGAGCTGGTTATAATGCAAAGTGCTTTCATCCATGCAGGATTACACCCCTCTTCCTCCTGATTTCCATTTGTGTGCTCTCCATGACAGAGTGTATTTTCCCAGTACATGACAGAATTAACAGGGAAACTGAGCTCTCATAAGGGTTCATACCTTATCATCACTGAGCCCATCCTAGTATTTCATACAGACTTCTCTGGATCACAGCTGCTATGAAACACAGCAAACTCTGAAGTAAGAGAAACTGAACATGAGCCAGCAGTGTGCACTTGCAAGCCCAGAAAGCCAACCGTATCCTGGGCTGCATCAAAAGGAGCATGACCAGCAGGTCGAAGGAGGTGATCCTGCCCC
>JANHGB010051556.1:3100-13945 GCA_026283785.1 Coracopsis vasa
ACCTGTAGCTGTGCCTGGGATTGCTCTGACCCAGGTGCAGGACCTTGCACTTGTCATGGTTAAACTTCATAAGGTTGGCATCGGCCCAGCTCAGAAGTGTGTCAAGGTCCCTCTGGATGGCATTCCTTCCCTCCAGCGTGTCAACCGAACCACAAAGCTTGGTGTCATCGGCAAACTTGCTGAGGGCGCACTCAATCTCACTGTCCATGTCACTGACAAAGATGTTGAATCCAACCCTCACTCTCTGTTGCTCCACCACAGAAGGATGCTTATCCTCTCCCCGCCATTGCTTCTTGCATACAGGTTTGTCCTGGAGAAAAGCATGAGCAACTCTGGCCTCAGCAAGGTGCACAAGTGCTGCTATTCTGCAATGACCACCACTGTGCACACTCTAACCTCATGATGTATGTGATGTTGTTTAACTACTTAAGGCTTAATCAGGTCCACAGCTGTTTCAGACTAAGATGTGCCCACAGCTGGCTATGGCGGAGCGCACCTTGCCTTACATGGCTATCTTCGAACACCAGCTTACTTCTCAATGAGAGCTTTGGAATGCCAATTTAACATTGTTTTAACATTGTTTTATCAAAGGTATTCATTAACTGCACACCTTTAGATCTTGTCTGAAGGGGGAGGGATAAAAGAAAGTCAATCTGCATTAATTTTCAAAGCTTTGGTTCTTTAAGTTTTGTTAAACCTTTATGTTTACACTCCTTGGCTGGTGCAAGAACATCATAGTGAAAACCAAAAGAACATCAGATTCTCTACAACAAGTGCCCAAGTTCACTCCTATCTTGTGGAAAGTGCAATATATCTTATCCTGCCTGCATAACCATAATCCCTTTTCTTATTCTCATGTGCACAACCTCTTCTCTATAAGTATTTGCACCCCCCAGAGAAGTGCAAAATATGAAGCCAAATCTTTTACTGACACGTGAAATTCTACTTAGTTGACCTTAAAAAGAAGAAAAAAAAATCACAGACAAAAGGTTTCTAATCTGTAGGAATGTGACAAGGTAAATAATTTAAAATAAACCCATCAAAAGAAGAAATTTAGCAAACATTGTCTTCATAACTGGAGAAGCCAGCTCTGCATCATAAAATAGTTGATATTGACTTAATGGGAGGAACAAGTTTAAAGGCTTCAGTGAGGCTGAAAATCCAACTTGGAAAACAATACTCAAAGAACGTGTCAGGTGAAGGTTAATTAAGAGAGAAATCCAGTTTCATAGAGTTTAACTTGTGTACACTAGCACTGTGTTTGTCTTTCTTCTTACTATACACAGTTTGGGTTAGGTTTCTGGATCTGAAAGTAAACTATTTGTTGTGGCTGTGATCCCAAATGCCAGATCTCAAAAACCTTGAATTCCCCTCTTTATATGCTAAGAGCAATAGAAAGAAAAGCAAGACATTTACATAGCTTAAAGCTGTCTTGTGGTCCTGATATCTTAATACTTTCAGAAAACAATCAAGATTAGTAGGTTATCATTTACTCTCTAGCAGCCTCTGACATAAGCAAGTATATCCTGCTCCCACAAACTCAAGGCACATGTAGGCTGTGATGGAGTATAAATCCTCAGTGCAGGTCAATAGGCCTGAACCACAAGCGCAGCATGGACTGATTGGCAGACAAACGCTTCGATTTTTATTGACCTTCAAAGCAGAGAAGAATATTGCAAGGAATGTCTCTCTGAAATAAATACTGCCTCCAATATCTACTGCAGTGGTCTGTAAAAGAAGATTAATCCAGTAGAGAGAGGAAAGGATGAACATGATGCAAGCTAGTAACCACCTGGCTGACCCTGGGTACCAGAGCAGACATACATCCTGATGCTCATTGGGCAAAGGTGACTTTAGGACTTTGCTGTTGAAGTAGCTGGGCAGTTTCATTTCTAATCATTTTGGCTTTATGGTTCTCCTGCCAGAGCACAACTACTGCAGAGGATACTCTGGTCCACTCACAAGCAACTTTTGACATTGGTCAGATTATGAATAGCTGAATATGTTTATTTCACTGGTTACTGTAACCTGGAACTCTTTCCACCAATCTGAGCAAGCATTCACAGACTTAGAAAAAATTACACTTCCAACAGAAAAAAAATACCCTTTCACTAAACTGCTCCCAGGTAGCTAGCAGGATTTCTGCCTGAAATTGCCTCTCACTAGCAATTCCAGCCACAACAGATGTCATTACATGCTCACCTTGAGCAGAAGACCTCCCACCTGCCTGAACAGAGGTTGAAAATAAGATGGAAACAGGCATTAGGTACTGAGCAGTGGACAAAAATTATGGTTTATACTAACAAATAGTTCCAGCATGCTGTTAATTTTGAGGGGGTTACCATGTAATTCATCAAAAGGACTTCCTAGTATTAAGGTCTAAACCTGATCTGTATGCATCCAGATTGCTATGAAATAGCAAAACACATCAGTTGCTCATGGCACTTTTGACACTTAAATTATGGCCTACATTTTTAGCCAGCTTCTGTTTTCTCCGGAATTTCAAATGCAAATCACAATTTTATTCATACCTCTATGCTTAACTTCCTAAAAATAGGGCATTAGTCCTTGGCAGCTTTTCATGCAATATTTGCAACTTTGCATATCTGTCTGGGGTAATTTGAATATAAATCCCTTACTGGTACGACAGCGATATTTTATTCATTTTCTGCTCTGTGAAACAGGCCATGGATAACATTTTCATTAAAAAAGTATCTAGATCAGTCTTGAGAGTACAAAATCGATGTTTTTCACAGTTTGCCTCCAAGGTAAAACAAGCTACTTTCTGTCCTACTGGGACTGCACAGCTGGCAGTACCTAAGTTAGATATTTACACTGCAACCGGGTGTGTGTGAAACGAGTTGAGGAAACCCCCAGCCTACATTGTCTTCAAATGTCTGGCTTTTAGGATGCCTTCAGGACGAACAGTGATTCCACACTAAAGAAACCGTGAGGGTGAATGGCAGTAAATATGCACACACAGCAGCCTTTCTGTGACCATTACTGCTGCTGAACATTGAGAACTGAGCTGTTCATTGACCTGCCTACCTGCAGCATAATTAAAAATGCAGTAAGTAATCACAGTACATCTTTTTCACATTTATACTCATTTTTGAATCGTATTCCTTTGCTACATGCTCCTCTGATACCACCAGAACTATGAGAATTGAGGCAAATCCTGCAGAGATTTGCACATGTGCTTGAGATGCCTGTTTTTTCTGCTTACTGGGACATAAAGTCAGGCACACACTGAAGCCTTTCTACCTTTGCAGATCCCAGTTTGAAAGCTTTGCAGATAAAAAAGTCTTATGTGCTTCATGACAGTGCATGTTTATGTGTTGGAAAATAATAGAAACAAATCACTAACTAACGCCAACACGAAGCCTCAGACAAAGAATAACCATCTGCTAAAATCCATGAAACCCACATCTTTTCATACCGTAAGTGCCTCCACTTTGCAGTGCCACCACATGGGCAGGTCCTGAGGCTATAGCATGCTGGATCATATTAATATTGGGGTAAAAAGAGGAGTATGGCAAATACCCTGTGAAGCTTGAGCTGTAGGCAGCAGCAGGGGTTGGCAGCCACTGACCCTGCTAGAAAAGCAGTTCCCACAGGATGCACAGTCACTGGAAGGATCAGCAGGCAGCCATGGTGAATAACAGCACCAGAGAGAGCAGAGGGAGCTGAAGAAAGGTGTTTCAGCACTTAATCCATAATACGGGAAGGTGGAAAAAGCTACTTGGGGCACTGAAATGTTTTCCCAGCACACCACTGGCCCTATGCACCAGCTCAGCGTTTCTAGTCCCATAGAGCCCAATAAATCAGCTTGGGGATCCTCTCTGGTATGACACTCAAACTCTTGCATCCAAGACAAAGCATACATTTGGACCCTAATGTTTAAGAAAGCAAACCAGAGAGTATTCTGACAGTTTTTCTCTAATGCCACCTGCTGAAGCTTGAAGTAAATTAAATATTTATTAGGATAGAAAAAGAGAGAGAGAGCAATAATGTTTCTTTCACCTGGTTGTCTAGGAGATGCATCCTGCTTAGCTCTTTGAAAATAATTTCCTCCTGCTAGTTTAGGTGCCCTCCATTAACTGATTTCTGTTTTAAAGTTCCTACACCTCCTCAAATTTTGTGGAAATCAGCCAAAATGTTCAACAAAGGGGCTATGATTTATAGCTCTTAAAAATTAGTTGCCACACTGATTACTGCAGCATTTAAATTCATCTTAATTACCTACCTCTTATTTTTACAGGTAAAGCCAAGTAGTATCAAAGTCATGGGCTGGTATGTAAGCAAAAGACCTGGCCCTAATAACCTGCTTTGCAGTAAATACAATTATTATATTTACACATTTCTTCAATGTTACACACTCGGTGGTGAAAACAATGAACTGATCCCATAACACATGGAATGGTTTCTTCTATACAGCTGTTCTTCATCCTTGCTTAGATGTGAGAGAGCTTTTACCTTTCAAGGTGTATTTGTCATGGGGAGATGCAGGATTCCAGAAACAGCACATCCCTGAGCTTTTTATACAGCAAAGAAACTCTGTCCTTTCAGTTCTTCTCCATGAAATCCCCCCGTTGCTACAAAGTACATGGAAATAACAGCTCCACGTGGAGATAACTGCTAACAACTCTTTTCTTTGGCCTTGCCTTCTTAATTATGCTCATTTAATAACTGAAAATTATAGTGTGTTTTCATCAATAGATTTCTTGATAGCCTATCACAGAAAGGAAAAAAGCCATTACAAACTCCATTAATATTCTAACATGTAATTATAAGATTATAATTGAGTAATGTGGTAACCCTGCAAGCGCTACAGCTGCTGAAGAAGAAAACATAACAAAGATGAGTGGTTTTCTCACCCACAAGAATGCAAACGAGACATATTATAATTTAATTGCAAGCACTTACAGAAATTATGATTTTAGAAATTCACTGAAATTACCTCCTATAGAAGCATCTTTCTTAATGTAAGAAATTAGGTTTTCAATCATCTGTTATTAGAGCTGTTCATAAATGATTTAGCTCATGCCATGCTGTACAATACACCTGAACATATTCTGTAGTAAAATTTCTAATGCAGGCACTGAAATTCATATTTAGAGACTTAACTAAAAGCCTGACTTTCAGATGTACTTGCCACCTGCAGCTCCTATTCAGTTCCCTGTCATTTAAGTACCTGGCTTCAGGCAGCCAAGATTGAAAACTGCATGTTGAAGAACATTACGGGTAACTCACAACGTAGCTGAAGAGTCCTCTGCCATTCTTGGGCAGAACACTTGCTGGTTTTCTACCTGGGCCTGGGGAAAACAGTGGACAAAATGCTCAGCTGGTGCAAAGCAGCTAAGCCTGCTGAAATCCAGGCCATGCGTTCTTTGTCTGAGCACAGGTTGTATAATTGAGTCCTTTCAATGGCAATTTGCGTCAAGAAAAAAGACTGCCCTTAATGAAGGAGATCTATCCAGTAATTAGAAAGAAAACAGGACACCTGGGTTTGACAGCTTGAAACTGGCTCCCTGCAGGGCAAGGGGTTTGTACTTTGCATCCACATTCATAGCCTATCATAAACTCTAATTAAAGAGTGTTATGATAAATAAACCGACACTCCTCAGACTGGGCAGATGTTCCTGTGAAAGGTGCACAAGCATGTGTAGTATTTTTCCCCATGGACTGTTTTCAGTTCATATCCTACAAACTCCTACAGTTTGAAATGGCAAGACCCAGACTGTGTTCTTGCTGACACCTGCATATATTCAAAACCATTCCAGGGAAGTAGCAAGCTTGTCTTCCTGAGGGGTAAATTTGACCCGTAGTTTCAAAGCAGCCTGAGAAGGTTTGTTTGAGTACCTAACGCAACTACCGCTAGTAACTATAGCTAGTATAGTTATAGTAATCTGCTGTTTTCTGCCCATTAGCTTTCTTCAATCTTTGCTTTCTCAGGTAAGTGTAGTTAACTTCTCTCTGTGTGTCTGACTGCATAGATGAGTCTTTGCACAGCGTACTGGTACAATTTTCATTGTCCTCACCCCTCTCTTAATGCATTCATTTTCCTTTGTACATGACTGTTCAATACTGCTTCTGCCCTGGGACTGAAATTAATTTCTACTATGTTTCACAAAAATCCCTGGAAGCTTGTCCATTTTTTCCAGCTGCTTCAATTTAGATAATAAAAGATACTACTTTGGCTTACATATCCCCAAAGCCATGGATAATTTGGCCTAATATGATTTCATGAAGGTATTTTTCATATTGGGCATTTTCTTGCAAGCAAACAGGTCAGGCTGGATCATAATAGTTACATGCAATTCACTGCTTGTGAACTAATAACATTTGAGTTTATCATGTAGCTGTGTACAAGCTGCATGATTAAACAATAGTTTAATAAATGCCTGGAAATCGTATTCTGCAAAAGAATTTACCCATCCCCCTCCTGCATCACTCTCACTGTTCCTCCACTCCTCTGTATACAAAACAATCAAGACTCTCCTTATCATGACTCATAATGCAACCAAAATAAGGAATCAAGAAAGCAAATGCCATGAGAGCAGCAGTTTTTACAGGGTTGGGATAGCAAATCCTGCTCTTGCTGCCTCAGGGAAAGGAGCAGGAAACAAACCAGTGGGGCATGCACTGCTCTTTGAGCTTTATGCAATGATCCAGGTGACAGGACCAGGGGACTGCAGGAACCTGCCTAGCTCCTTCAGAGCAGCATGCGTTTGCGTTGTCAAACCCACTTATGCTAGTTACAAGCCTCAGCAAGCCTTAGTTTTTCCCAGCTAGCTCACTGTGCTTTGTACTGCCCTTGGAAATTATCTTTGGTTTGCAGCAAGTAATTTTTAGGGGCTTGGATTTAAGGAGGGAGGAGGTGGTTCTGCTCTTCTGTCCATATGGCCAGACATCTATCCAGCTAATTTAAGGTTTACTGGAGCTTGAAGCTGTGGTGATGTTTGCATTACTTGGGTCCCTAGAGAAGCAGCCTCTGCTTCTTGCATTTGTGATGGGATCTTCTTATTTTCTGTGCTTTTGAAATTTTATCTGTGTGACTGAGTTAGGGTCGTGTAGCACTACCGGTCCCTTTCCAGTTATAGAGGTAGAAAGGCATGAGTGGCTGTAATACGATCAAACCATTACCATACTTCTGTGTAGTATTTATTCACACTGCTATCAAAACCAATCACCACTGAACACAATGGCATTCAGGAATTCTCAGGATTCAGTGTCACTTAGGAGTTTTAAAGAAAAAAGAGGGAGGAGATAGCTGCATTATTAGAAAGAAGGAAAGGTGCCCTCTGTTGTTCAATATTTAAACTAGATGAATATTTACACAAGTGTTTCATGAGGAGCGAGTCTGCATTCATCTGTTGTAAGGTCACGAGAACTCTCACAAAACCAGGAACATGACAACTGCAGATGCTGAGCAAACAAGGTTGTGGCATTTTTTTGTTTAAGGGCAGAAGAGCAATGTCAAAGATGCGTACTAACATGATCCTTCATTTTCATGTGGTTTCAGGCTTCATCAGGCATGGTCCTCAGGTTTTATTGTTTCAGGCATGAACATCAAAAACCTTTGCAAAAATTAAACAAAAGCCAGGAGCCTCAGCAGCAAAACCTGCAGCAATCACATGCTACCAAGAGCTGCAGTGTTAAGGGAATAATTTGTAGGTGAACGATGAAGCAGTATTAAGAATCAGACAGTTTTGACTTCACAGAAAACTGAACCATCCTGAAAAGCATTAGCTGAACACTTCATGATAAAGCAGAAGGGACAGGTGCAGACTCAATACTTAGCTTAGTTAAAACTCAGTCTATTCTCCTTTTTGATTGGCTTTTACACCCTGCAGACACACTGTCAAACTGCCTGAGATATTTGAAATGTACCACAGGGAGATAAGCCCATGTAGTCAGCACAGTACTGTCAAACTAAAAATCTTTTAGGGTGCCTAGTATTTCAAATTGCACAAATATAGTAAACCAACTATACTAAGGCTTTATCTTCCTCTCTTACTTCATCTCTAGAGATACCATACCAGATCAAGGTTTTGGTGTGCTACAAATGGAGGATTGGGTGCTTTGCGTCTTTCTCTTGGGTGATGAACTGAATTCCTGTTTCCTGCATTACTGCAAGCAGCTTCAGCTTGCTGACCAATGAGTAAACTTCACAAACACAGGTGTTCCCTATTCCTTGTTTCTCCAGTTTGCCATTACTCTGAAAACAGAAGCACAGCTCACACATTCACTAGCCAAACAGTGGACAATAACTCCACTGAAAGGAGACAGGGTACCTCAGTCCGTCACTCATCCCACTCACCATTTCCCATGACACTACATAATGAGATCATAGGAAACTGTTATTAAAATTCAGCTTCCCCAGTGCTGTCCTCTCTTCAGAATTAGAGCAGAGATTCCAACTACAGTTAGAAATTGTCTGTCCTGAGCACGACTACCTGGTACTGTGGCTGCTCTCTCAGACCTCAGTGATCTCAGTGATCTCCTGGGTATCCAAATGCAGCGCTGTGACATGTCTGCTTACTACTGCAAGCAGTCAGAAAGACAAGGAACAGGGCCCACAACGGACCCTAGAGAATTTGGGGTCAGTTTTGAAACTACATATTTAGTGTTCCTTTTGGTTAAAGTTAAAAAAAGAAGTGTAGCTAGCTTTAACCCTAATGTGGTCACTCTAGAGCAACCAAACTGACTCAGGCATTGCTAAGACCTATTTTTGGATTGGTCTCATGCAGGTGAAAAATTTCCTGTAACACAATTTGAACATTCAGGCCTAAAATCCAGCAGAATGAGTAACTCCATTCAGCTGTTTACATGTGAAAATAAGGGCAGAGTCGGCATCTGGTGAATTTTAATATAGGCAGCTGTGACTGTGGAGACCAGTCACAGTTACAGAGCAGCAATAGCAGCAATTTGTTCAAGGTGGTCTGTTACTTTCTAAATTTATGAGGCAGCAACCTTATACAGCACTGCCGGTTGGTACCTCACCTCAAGTACAAACAGCCAGATCAAATACCTCTGATGTGCCTGCACAGAAAGTTCTGCCTTGTCTTTGCAATCAAAGAGTTCTAGCGATTCCTGCAGCATCTTATGAGACCTTCTGTGCTCTCACTGCAGGTCTGAGCTTTCCAGACATGCTGCATTTCCTGATTGCGAGCATAGGACTGTTACTGTGTTCTCAAGTGGCCCCTGGTCACTATGGCAGATGAAAAACAGGCTTGCTGCTGTCAAAACTACTCATGTGCCCAGCTTCTAGCTGCTCTCCTTTCGCAGGGTGAGCAAGCTCTGTCTTGCTGGCCTGCCACATCAATTGATCCAGCCCTATAGCATGCTCCAGACAGCTCTCTCCCATGAGCAAATTGTTCAAGCCGTGCCAGCCTGTTCCCAGTTCTTGCTAAAAACGGCAGCTGTGAGCAGACAACTGCCCTTGTCAGGCTAGCTCACCTCACCTGCAACTCCCCAGCTCCCAGTGGGAAAGCGACTGGCCTGGAAACAGCAGCCTAGCATGGCCACTGCTACCTCTGCTAATCCCATAGCAGGACAGAAGGCTGGCAAGGTTTGTTGAATCAGCCTGTGCCTGGCCTCTGTGGGCACAGGCACAGCAGTCTTCCTTTGCTGGCTGGGAGTCAGGACTCTGTGCTTACAGAGCAGGGCTAAGATCGCTGTCGGCTGTTTACCTCGGTACTTGTGGTGAGTATGTCAGCCCCTGCCTGGTGAACACTTCTCTAGCAGCACTGCACAAGCAGGTTTAGCCATTTAGCCACTGGTATGGAAGCAGATTTCTAGCTCACAGGAGGGGAAATCATTCCTGACACTTATCAGAGAGAATTTCAGGAAATCTCATTCCGATTTCAGTAGCATGCTGGATGACAAAATAAATACTTAAAGTACATAATTATTTTCCGTAGTAAATAAATCAACCTTTTTCTAAGAAAGCTAGAGATGGCAAAAATCCATCCTTCCTGACGCAGGGCAGTCAGCCTGGGTAAGGGCTATAGCAAATTAGAGACCATTTTGTGACAGCAAGGGGAAACCAAAATGAAGAGCACCAGGAACTGGATACCACTTTAACAGGAATAGGAATTAATAAGTTTCATACGTTCGTGAGGTTAACTACCCTCCTGGTATATCAGCAGCACATTTCAGAGCTTGGAGTGGGACAGACACAGCTGAGCTGCAGACCCTGCTATGTGAGCAGCACTTCCTAAAACACAGCTACCTAGCATAATGCAAGCTAGAAGGTAAGCTCTGGATGATGACAAACTCACTCAAATCAGGCTCATTACAGTGGTGGTAATGAAAGCCACGAACCTACTTGCTCTGAACTACCCATTTTATTTCCCTCTATATTCACAATGCAAAAAGAAAAAGCAGAAACTTCTTAATATACTACTGAGCAAATGAAGAAAAGATTAATTATAAAAAATATTAAATATAAATAGAAACAAAATAAATATAAGATAAATAGAAAAATATAAAAAACGGTTATTATTGGAGCGAGTCCAGAAGAGCCCATGAAGATGATCAGGGGGCTGGAGCACCTCTCCCATGAAGACAGGCTGCTCAGACGAGAAGAGAAGGCTCAGGGGAGACCTTATAGTAGTGCCTGAAGGGGTGCCTACAAGAAATCTGGAGAGGGACTTCTTCAAGGGCATGTAGTGATAGGACAAGGGGAAATGGCTTTAAACTGACAGAGGGGAGATGTAGATTAAATATAAGGAAGAAATTCTTTACTGTGAAGGTTGTGAGACCCTGGCACAGGTTGCCCAGAGAAGCTGTGGCTGCCCCATCCCTGGCAGTGTTCAAGGCCAGGTTGGATGGGGCTTG
>JANHGB010051558.1:0-15003 GCA_026283785.1 Coracopsis vasa
AGCTTCCAACAGCATGTCCTTTGGTACCTGGGAGGGTAACTTGAAAATACAATGAAATTATGCTCCATGTCGGTGACAGAGCTTGGAAGGAAAGAGAGACCTCCTTCTGTGACAGATCCATGAGATCAAACACTCTGATCATAAAGCAAAACACAAATGCAAGAATAAATAAACCTTCCTTAATCCAATCAGCCTGGATATTCTTGAATCCCATAACTGCCAGTGGTTGCTTGAGAAGAGGTTGCTATAAACATGGCTTAGAAGGAGGGGACATCCAAACTTTGTGCAACCCAGTGATTGCATTGGCGATTTTCCAGGAGCCCCATGGGCTGCTGCTAATTGCTGTCAACTTAAGGAGGTTGCAGCCACCCTCATCTTTAGTACAAAGACAGGGCCCCCGGGAGGCTGCAGGTTCTAGCGTGTGGCTCACATTGAGAAGGAGCACAGCACGCTGGGACATGTAGTCTCCTCAGGCCCTTTTGTCCCTGTTGACAGAAGTCTGGGAAAGCTGCAGGCCACATTGGACACCTTTGCAAAGGTTTGACAACCCCTGTCTTGAAAGAGGGGGGAAGAATTAGATTTGGCTTTAAGTTCATGGGCTCTTCATCAGCATTCATGAGATTTAAAAATAAATAAAAAACCCCAACAAGCCTCCTTTCCTCCCTCTCTCTCCTCTGCCCAGAAGCAGACTACTGGTAGAAACCTAAGCTGGAAAAAATAGTTGAAAGTCAGCTAAAGTCACCTTGGTAACTGCAGCAATACACTTGCCCAGAACAGGAGACATCAAACCCAACTACAAACAGCTTTAAAGAAACAAAAAGAATGTAATCATCTAAAGAATTAATCTGACAACTGCCCACGTTTACACCTCCCACCAGCTCCCAATCAGAGGGAAATGCGCTTTAATCTCCTCCAACTCCCCTCCAGTTTCACAAAACACGAGATGTGCAGTCCTTAAACTGGGGCATTTCCGGCATGCTGCTTCCATTTAAATCTACTGCCTTTCCTAATGCAGCAGCCCGGCTTTTCCAGACTTGTTTTTTCTGGACACTGAGAAACATGAATTTTTTTGTGTGGGTTGAATGAAGTATTAAATCTGGAATAGACAAAGTTTGCAACGTTTTACATGATAGTCAGCTAGATCTTAGTCATAACAAGTAAAACTCCACTGGCTTTTGCTGCTGATTTATTTGGTGATGAGGTGGAGGAAGCAAAGGCTTACGGGTAACTGACAGTTGTAAAAGCAGGGATGCTAGTGTTAGAAAGCAAACTTTTTCTACATTTTCTTCTGAGGCTGAAAACTACAAGCTGTGGATGGCAATGTGTGTTATGACATGAACATTTCATTAATAACAACCTCGAAGTCCTGCTGACCCTTCATCTGGGCCATCGCCCTCTGGAAGGATTTCCATTCCCCAAAAGAGAATTTTAAGGGGTCATGCCAAGTCCCTGTGTCATGCAACATATTCCAGAGTCTGCAAGTAATTGCACTGTGGCCTTTTGGATGTGTTATATGCAGTCCACAAGACACAACTCTTGTATGGAAAGGTTTATCTTCGATAGGTGGTTATTTGGTTTCTGCTATTGGAGTTTCACCCTTAACTTTAAATAGCTGAAATTGTGTGAGAAACACAGAGACCGTGACTATTTTGGGAAGGTTTTGTGGATAGAATTAATACTTTCATGTCATTCAAAGTATTAACTGCTATTTTGTTTCACTCCTTCACCTTTTTGACAGAAGGGCTGGTTACTTATTAATGTGAAGTCATAATAATTGACAGCCTTAAAGTCATGACAGTTCCGTTTGATAGTTACACATTAGTCAACATCTTCTCTTGAGCATGTAATGACAAACAGCATTTGCTGGTTTTAATAAGACTTAGAAAGCTTTGCCCCTTGCCTCCAGAATATTGTCATCATTCCTATTATTGCATTAGCAACCGGAGGCTGTTTCCCCTCCGGACTGCAGCCCCATTGTGCTAGCAGCTGTACTGGATAGCATGGTGGGAACCTAAAATCCCACCTTCAGCTCAGGGAGCTTTGGAGCCCAGGGGCATGGGGAGCTGTCCTGTGTCTGTCCTTCTGAAGCATAAGCCTACCTACAGCAGCAATTGCCTGGGAGGCTGTAAGGGGACGTGCCCAGCACTTTTAGGCAGTCCAGGTGACAAGGGTGCAGTCTCTTGTCTATAGCACTAATATTGCTGTAAAGCTCCTGCTCTGCTCCACGGTGCATAAACTTCAGAGCTGCATTTAAGAGTGCAAGCTTATGGCCTGCTTGAAAATCATGCGTTGCTAATGGGTGACCCTTTTGGTAGGGGTTGATAAATGAATGATTGGAAGCCCTAGACCACAGGCTGACTTTCCCACAGCTCACTGTGTATATAAGATCTGATAAGGAAGTTGAGGCAAAGCTTAGCTTAAGGTCAACTGATCATTAATCAACTGTAACTGCACTTCTCTGGTAATCAGCCTGTAAAATGCTGGCCCACTCCACTCTTTGAAGACCCCACCTACAAAGAGCTGTAAAATGTTTGCTGAAGTAGATTAAACACAGCTTTAAGTGCCACCTATAGACTACAAAGCATGTTGTGTCTTTGCTTCAGGGTTAAGCCACCAAACTTGATGCTCTTGCTGACTGTCAGTCCATCAGCCCGCCATGTGTATAAGCTGTGTCCTGACTTACTGTGTCCTTGCTGGGCCCACATTGCTTTTGTGTGTTGCCAAGGCAGAACCTGGGGCATGTTTTCGGTTTTTGTCTTGCAGGCAGCTGAGCTGCTCTGGTTTATTTTTTCTCCTCGTGTTTCTGACCTGGCCATGCAGAGTGTTTGCAGGAAAGTACTGTGCGATATCAGAGTTTAGCTTGTTATCCTCATTTCAGAGTGGGCAGCTCAGCAGTCTGGGTGAAAGGCTCACCTAGGTCTGGGTGACCTGGCGAAGCAACAGGCTGATCTGCTTTGGAAGCCACACTGAACAATATTACTGTGAGAGTGGTGGATGGGAGTTATTTTGGGACAGCACCCAAATGTAAAATCAAATAAAGGTGTGATTTCAGTCAGCTTGTGAGGGTCAAGCTGCTTCTTTATGACCATTTCCAGATGTATATTAAAGTGGTTCCTCTTGGGTGGAGGAAAGACCACGTTTACCTGTGTTCCCAAATGGAGCCACAGCCTGATAGCCTTGTTTGGCTTTTTGTCTGTCTGACATGATGAAACCACATTGCAGTGTGGCATCTCCCAGTTTCCTTCTGCTTTCCCTGTCCTCCTCTTGTGATTCTGTGCTACAAAAACTGTCTTAACAAAGTCTTACCTCCATTAAGTTCACGTGGAACGCCAGGTGGCAAAAATACATCGCATATCAGACACATCACATCAGTCTGTCATCTGCAAAAATTGTAACCCCCCCTTTTCTTTGTTCTGGACTATCAAGTAAGGGATCACGCTGATGCTCTTTGGACATATAAAGTGTTTATGGTCAAGTATTGAGAGATATACCATTGGATTATCTAGAGGATTCTTTCTGGCAAAGTTCCTAATTATGTAACAGCATAACCTTTAGTCCCAGCTTCACAATATGCTGGTCTTGCAGAAATGAACGAATAAGAAAGCAAAGCTGTATTGTCTTAAAGCAGCTCCGCTTACAAGGGAAAACAATCTTCAGATGTCCTGCTTGTCACATGTAGAGTCCATCTTTTGGCTGTTGCACTTGATGCTGGTGGAAGAGGAGGGTTCTCAAAACCTTTTGGTTGAACTGTGCAAATAAATGACTTAGGGATGCCTCAGACCTCAAAGATATTCAAACAAAGGCACCAGGGACTGGACAACTCTGTCCTGCAGGCCACTGCCTAAAAGTCCTGAAGATAAAGCAAAAGCAGGAGGGAGGGCAGACCTGGTAATTCTTCCAAGCCATTTTAAGGGGTTTTGGAGAATGTAGGTTTGCTCCAGTTCTTTCCAGAAATTTTATTTCTTGTATGCTGGGAAGGGATGCACCATGTGTGTGTGCCAATTCAGATCCTAGGTCGTCAAATCAAGGTGAAGAGCTGCATGCAGGATCTGAGGGAGGCTGTGTCTCTGTAGGAGTGATGAAAACAGATGTGCCTTCATGCAGTTTGCTCCTGTGTCTTTCAGCATTTACACAATTGCTCTGAAACACAGCAGAAAGCACAAAGTGCTGGGATCCTAAATATGTGCGTTTTGTCTCTTCTTTTAGAAGCCGTAAGGACAGTTTAGAGAGCGAGAGCTCAGCAGCTATCATTCCTCATGAGCTAATCCGCACGAGACAGCTGGAGAGTGTACACCTGAAATTTAACCAGGAGTCCGGAGCACTCATTCCCCTCTGTCTAAGGTGAGCAAAGCTGTCCTCCTCCTCAGCTTGTGCTAACATGCTGCTTTTGCCTTGTGGCGTTGTTTCACCATACAGACATGCATGCAATGGGTCTTTAAAGGCCAGGGCTGAGATATTTTGCCAAAGCACATTAGAAACAGATGATTCTTTGCATGTGCGTTCATCAGGGTAAGATTGTTTCTCATTCTTTTTATGTCCTTCAGTGTATTTTGAGTGCTGAAACAGGACAGGGTTAGTATGGGGGGGTTTATTATTCTAATGCTGGCAACTCGCTGATAAAGAAGGGATGTCTTAACATACACTGTCAAAGAAATCCCTTAAGTTGTTAATTCTGGCTTATGGGCTCAGACACAAGTGGTTGTGCAAAGTCTGTTTGCAGTCAGTTCATGCGTGCAAGTGTGTTTTTCAAACAAATTACATCACATACATGACAGAAGGAGCAAAAACATTGCGTGTATACTCTGCACATTGTCTTTTGAAGGTTCAGGCTCCGCATAGCACTGCAAGTGACTTTTCTAAGTTTCCACAGTTCAGTCAGCACTATTGTTAAACGTACCTGTGGCAAATATCATAGTCCTTAACATAAAGATGAACTGTGGGGTTGAGACAAATAATTGTAGGTGACTGAGTTATTTTAGCTTAATGAGTGACTTATCTGTAGTATCAGAGTTATCAGCAGCTGGTGTACACTTGCCTGTGCCTGTTGAGAAACCAGTGGATAGTTAACAGGAATATACTTTATTTTACATCACAACTGTGTGAATGGTCTGTCTCATCAGTTACCACATCTCAGCTGACCAGCAGTAACTCATCAAGCAACTGTGATCTGTTAGGCACAATATATCTTCCCTGAAGTTTTCCGCCTTGCATGTTGGAAGCCATGCATGCGTGTTACACATGCTCTGAGCCTAAATACCAGAACCATGATTTTCCCTGTGGAAAGCACTGATGGGAAAAAAAGGGAAATGATACTTTAGACAGTCAGGTATGCATGTTTTCTAGGCATTTGCTTATTACAGGTTACATTTATAAAGCACCAGGGCAATCGATTAGTAGGTTTTGTCACAGTAGGTAAGTTTAGCCCCACCGATAAGCCTGCTTAGAAATTCATCTTCAGATTCCCACGATACGGAGTCTGGATTCCCTTCTCCAGTTTTCATTTTACTGAGAGACTGGTAGTCCCCTACCCTTACATACATCAGCACCTCATCATGGCGATAGGCATGCAGTGGGCTTTAGACATATTCTAGTTCTGTAACAAGGCCCCAAGATTAAGGGGAGAGATAAAGGGGAGCTCCCTGCTTCAGCAGGAGGCTTGTGACCTGCTTTGTGGAGCAAATCATACATACATATTGCAGAAAAATTAATAATTGCTGCCTTCAAAAAGGTTTCCCATGCTGATGGCAGAAGTTACAGCTCTTCATCATTCTGTTGTTCGCTGCTCACACCCTCTCAATTCACACACGTGTGTTTTATTCCCCAGGGGAAGGCTCTTACATGGACGGCACTTTACATATAAAAGTATTACAGGGGATACAGCAATCACGTTTGTATCAACGGGAGTAGAAGGAGCCTTTGCTACAGAAGAGCACCCCTATGCAGCACATGGACCTTGGTTACAAGTGAGAGAGCCTCCTTCCTTTTTCTCCCCGTTCCTCCTTTAGTGTGTCCTAAAACTGATCCTGCTAAGGTTTAAAAGTGTAACAAACCCGTGTTTTCTGCTGTACCATCTCTCATAGCTCTTGCATAATATTTTCAGTAAACTCAAGAAATAATGGTGAACTGTTAACTATTTATATTAATGGAACTCAAATTGATGAGCAGTGGCTGGAAAGTTAAAAAATCATCTGTGAATGCAAGTGTCCATTTTGTGGAGTCAGCGAACACTTTACAGGCAGTATTTACTCTTGATTTCTTCCAGAAAGGAATCTGGGGAGGCAGAGTGGAATGACCTGAACAAGAATGGAGCCAGGGCAGAAGAGCTAGAAAGCTGTAGGACTGTGATCCTGCAGAGCCAAGATCTAGGTTTTACATCATCACTAACAGGGGAGCAGGACAGAGAGCACAGCTTCTTTCAGTTTTAGCTCTTTCCAATGGATTCTTTGACAAAAGCTCATGGTTGTGAAAGCACCCACACATTTTCTGCATGCACCCAGTTTTTCTGTATCACAGATTTTTCCTTGGAAGCTCCCCATCTGCTTAATGTTGAGGGTCAGCCGTATGGAGCAGTGATGCACTAATGATACGATGGTGTATCACTAGTCTGACCTTGAATTTCTTCATGGTTATGAACATATTGCAAAAATAAAAAAGCTTTGAGGAATGTGTTTATGCTGAAAAGCCCATCTCTGCGGGACTATATGCATGCACTAAGTCTCTGCCTTCATTGTTATTGTGGCATTCCTGCCTCCACTTCTGTTTTGAAGGCAGGGATTTGTTTTAGCATTGCAGTGTTGCAGTTAACCTTCCAGTGACTTGTTTTCAAGGCATTCCACTGCCCGTGTTCATATGTCTGGAGGACATCATACCTTGAAATCTATATGACTTGTAAAGGAGCTGATCTTGGCTAGAATCATGTTGTGTGTAGGGATTTTCAAAGAGCTTGCGTGCTTTGATTGTACTGACTGGAAAGTGCAACACTCCTCTAATGATTAACAGCAAAGGGTCAGGTTTAAGGGTGGGTCATTTGCTGTTGGTTCCTGTGCTTGCCAACACATGATACACAGGATCTTGTGACTGTGTTAACTCCAAACATAAGTGTTTGTTTGCATTTACATCACATCTTGAAATGTATTGATGTTGTAGAGTAGTCAGGTCTAAATTGTGAATAGCGGCAATGATCAGGTCCCCATTCAGACATGTTAACCCTTATGAACCTGGTTGCTTCCATGTCTGTTTCTTTGGTGGAAAATTATGGAAGGTTTTTGGAGTAGGTTGGTGGGAAACATGGAGAATTGGTGGCTTCTGAGCAGCAGCGAGAAGCAAGTTCCCTCTCTTGTCTCCTACACAAGGTCAATGTGTTGGATCTTCTCATCTGACATGACTGGCTCCACTGCTGGCTCCTGCCCTGTCCTGGGATGAGCATGAAGGAGAACAGACTGGGTAGGGGAGGAAGGGAAGCTAAAAGCAGCATGGGACAACTGGAGGAGCACCCAGTTCTGTGAGATACATGTGGGAGTGTCTGAGACTCTTGGCTTAATACGCAATGGGAGGCTTCATCTGTGCTCAGCAGTCCCTTGTGGTGTTGTGAGCAGAGGAGGGAGGTTCATGTGGCTTTGCTTCAGAAGTAAAAGAAGTTATGGTGCATACAATTTCCAACGAGGCGAGCTGTGTTTGGTTTAGTCCCTTGCAGCCTGGGCTGGCCGAGTTAGCAAGCCCTGCAAAGCTTTCACAGCAAGGCCCAGAGAGGATTTTCCTCCTCCCCTGCTTGGGACCCCAGGTGCAGCGATGAGCTCCAAGGAGAGCTGGTGGCTGAAAGCAGATCACTGCAATGCAGGGGCTTGTTGCAAAGACAAGTAAATGGAGAGACCATAGAGAGAAAGAGAGATGGCAAGCGTCTCCTCCTGTGGACTTTTGCCCTATCTTAGGGGAGAAATAAGAGCCTGAAAAATCCTGATGCTGGCTCTGCAGCAGCCAGCGACTGCCTTCTCTTGAGGCTGAGCTTTGGTGCAGTGAAAGCCCAAACCTGCAGACTAAACACAGTACCTCCTGTTTACATGCCGTGGGCTGGAGTGGAGCATGTCCAAGGTGGGACAGGCCATATTGCTGCTGCAGTCAGCCCCCGCTCCCAGGCTGAGCAATGAGCTGAGAGTCGCTGTGCTGCAGTGGAGGGCTAGCGGATGACAGGAGTTTGGCAGGTCCCAGCGCCATTCCCACTGGACAGGTGTCTGTATACCCAGCGCAGCTGGCACTCTGCTGTTTAGCTGTCTCAGCAGAAAAGGCCAGGAGTCATTAGACCACGGAGATTGTACGCCCCATTTCTATCAACAGCCTTTCCAGATCACGTTCAAGGCATGTAAGTAAGGGAAGCCTGTCCTGCTGCTGCCCATGCTCTGGGGATGATTAGATTATTTCATTCTCCAGAGCTGTCAAATTGGCACCTTTCCCAAGTACTTGGACTTTTTTTCTTTTCTTTTTTTTTTTTTTTTCATTTAAGTAACATTTAATTACTTCTAAGAAGCCAAATTCTATTAAAGGTCTAAGCATGTCAGGCTGGTTTATTTCTGAACTTCTTCCACTGTGTCATGTATTGTTGAGTAGGGAAATTGCTTTGACTCAGAAATGTACAAACATATTCAAGAAGTCCTCCTTGCTAACACTAGACTCCTGTTTATATGCTAGTTACCCTGGCAAAGTCTCTGATGTGTAACACTTGCATTAACATTACACATGATCAAAGGCTTCCGTGGTTCTTTCTTCCACTCCCCCTTCCCCCAGTGCTGTGACAGCAGAGCCCCCACACTGCCTCCCTAAGCACCTCTCCTCTCCTTTCCAAGGGGTCGATGTTCCAGATGCACAGCAAAAGGCCGCATGTTGGAGGGTTAGGGATGTTGACCGTGCAGGCAGACTCTGACATTAACCACCCCATGGTGACATTCATATTCCTGGTGGGGCATCCAAGGTTCTTGGTCCAGTGTCTGAGTTGTGCCAAGTGTGCAGTTAATCTCACAGATCAACCTCGTTTGTCTCTAAAACCTACCCAAAGCAAGGTGAGGTTGTTCATGTGTTCTCCCTCCCTCCCTTACTTATGTTCCAGCAGATGATAAAGGTCTGTTGAAATGTGTTTCTGATCAAGCCCATCCCAATAAAGTTGCCTGAGCCTTTAATACATATTAATATTATCCTGGGGTAGTTTGTGTCAAAGCCTGTCAGCATGCATCATCCTTTGGGAATTACCATCATTATGTCTCCAGTGATGGGAGTCAGGACATGCTTCTGCAAAGCTCCTGTGCTTTTATGTGGATCTCTCTGCCTGCCTAGCACAAAGCAGACTGTTCTCCCCTCCTACCTTGCTCACCTGGACTGCTTACTCTCCCCAGAGGGGAGAAGGAGGTTTGTTTAACCCTACCTTTAGATAACTTCTGCTCCTGCTGCTTTAGTCAGTCATTGTTCCAGGGAAGAAGATGACACTCAAGTCTTTGATCATGTGCAACGTACATGTTACGCATCAGATACTGCTGCAGACTCTGCCATACGAGCCAATACAGTGCAGTAAAAACAAACCTAGAGTTAGACTCCTTCTTAACTGCAAAATCTAGCACACAGAATGTAAGAAATGTCTCTGCACTTCAGCCTTGCCTCTGTTGCATGTGTATTTCGATGCTGTATCTAACTGAAGGATCGATCATACCTATTTTTCACAAAGCGTGTCTGCCTCATTCAGTGCACAGAGATGCAGCATGAATCAGGAGTGTGGAATAAGCTATACTCTTGCCTATAGGACTTCCTCTTTGTTTGTTTGTCAAAATTAAAAGGTGTGTAGTAAATGAGGCAGGGAATTGCAGAAAAATCACAATAGTTTTATGGCTAAGTCTTTAAATGTTGCCCTGGAGAACTGGATCCTGTTCTGCCTCTACTACTCTGCTCCTCTCAATGCTTTTCCAGAGTCTTGAGCTAAAATGTACTCTCATGGCAGCTGAGTTTGTATTCCGCATTTTCTGCGTGCTCGGCTCAAGACCTGAGGTCTGACCTGTGTTCCCAACAGCAGAAGGAGGCCCGGAGGAATTCCTCTGTGGATACCCCTGTGCCCTGCAGAGATGAGTGGGAAAACAGAAACCTGCAAGTCTTGAGACAGGCACCCACAAGAAGTAGACATTCAGATCTGATTTTCTCTTCACTTATTTTCCCATGTCTGTTCAGGAAAACCTTCTTCCAGTCATCCTGCGAAGATTAATTCAGTGCTTGCCAAGCATTCCAGCTCCACAGATGAACACCAGAAACAATTTCAGGAAGAGATTAAAATTTGTTCTTGCAGGTCAGGAGAAGGGATCTCTCTGGGGCAGGGGTCAGCCTGGGAGTCGAAGAGCCGTGTTTGGCTCCCTGCTCTTGCAGATTTTCTCTGTGACTTTGTTAAGGCTCTTTGCTTCTTCCAGCCTCCCTCCCCCATCTGCTGCATGGAGAGGAGCGCTTCCCTGCCTCGCTGAAATGTAAGGCTGAGCACGTCAGAGGCTGTGAGAGTGGTAAGGACAGTAAGATTAGGTACTTCCAGTGTAATCCATGCTGGCAGTAGTTGGATGGAGCATACTAAATAAAGGGGAAGAGAGTAGGAGGGAACAGGGAAGCAACTTGAATGATAATGAAAAGAAATGATGACTAATGCTGCATTCAGTGAGCAGAACCATCCTGAGGACTGAGCAGGGCACAGGTCTCCTGGGAGAAAAACTGCAGGCGATCCTGTGATTACAGATTTGTTTTGTGAGGCAGATGTACGCTGGAGCCAAATTAGCATGGCACAGGCACTCTGTGCAGCCATTTCCAAAGTTTTTTATGCCCAATGTCACTGGTCTCTGAGTCTAGAGGGGCTTTTTTTCCAGGTAACTTACTCAGTTTCAGGATGATTCGGCAGATGGAGGCTATGGTTCATTTGCAGTTGGCACCCTTCAATTTTCAGCACAAGGTCTGTGTCTCCATGTGAACTGAGCAGCTCGCAGCAATGGTGGGTCTGGCACCAGCCACTGCTGGAGGACACACTTTGCTCGCCTCCCATGCCAGTAGGTTCGCGACATCCAGCAGACAGCATGTAGATGCTGAGGCTGTGGAAACGGGGTTCTCCTCCAGTTTCCTTGCCCTTTGTGTTGCCTCCAGCCTTGGCCTCTGATCTGCTCTCCATCCTGTTTTTCTGTGTCTCTGTCTTCCCCCCATTCTGGCCCATCTCTGCTTTCCTCTCCTCCCCTTCATTCAAGTTGGCAAATTCCTTCTCCTTCTCCTCCTCCACACGGCCTGACTTCCAGCAGAAATGCTGAGAGGGCTGGAGAGTTTCCCTGCCTTTAGTCCTGATGTGCTTGGTGCCATAGCAATCCCTCACCACTCAGAGGAATCCCTCACACAGAGGAATGATCAGAGGGAAAACTACTCCTTAACTACCTCTTCCCTGTGTTTGAGGCAGACAAGCCTTGGGTTCAGACATGCTCAATGAAGGACTCTTCAGAGCATTTTTCTGCTTTTCTCTGAAAGGCTATGGACCAACAGTGACTTTCAGAGGCTTCTGACTTGGCAAAGCATTTCCACGATCAGGAGGAAGACTTCCTCTTGACCTCCAGAGTACTTTTTGGCTAATCTTGTAAGGGGTAGTTCTCTTGTTTTGCAACAGAGTGATCATACACATTTGTTAGTACTGTCACAAAATACTTTTTCCAAAATACCTTTCTGAGATCACTTGAGTCCTTTTCCCCTAAAAGCCTTTAAAAAAAAAGAAAAGGCATCCAGCATGGAAAAATAAGTTGATGCTTAGGACAGCAAGGTCAAACTTCTCATAGGAAATGTTAAATGTGCCTGTAGGCAGGATAGGTATATGGAGGCTGTGGGAAGCATCCAGCATTCAGGAGCTATCAACATGCACTATCTGTGCTGTCTCGGCGGTGGGGGTGGGATTAGTGTGAGCAGGGTCATGGGGGACAATCCATTCTTTTGGTTTGGCAACCTAAGTGAAAAATCTGGGGAAGAAGATCAGCCTGAGCCCAATCTTTAAATATTTTCAGTTTTTCTTGCTGAAACAAAAGCCTTAAAGAGACCAAAAGCTGAAAAAAATCCTTTTGTGTTGAATGAAACCAGAAATAGAAGGTTTTCTTCAATAAAAACAGAAAAAAAATCTATCTTTGCAGAACAGAGCTGGAGTTGTTAGAAGTTTTGCCTTCTCTAATCAATATTTGAGGGATAAAACACTTGCGTAGGATATGAGAAGGTCATATTTTATTCCTTTCCTTTTATTTGAACCCGCATTTCTACTTCTTGGCTTTATGGACACCATAACTACAGGGTATTTTGGTTCTTCCTCAGCTCGTCCAATTGGAGTTGTTCCACATCATATAAAACACTGAATTAGTCACAGAGACAGAGAGCACAAGAGAATGACTCTGTTCCGGTAGAGTTAGGACATTCCCCTGGAAATGAGCACATCTGGTTCTTCTCTCTGCTATACCACATGTTAAATCATTTACGCACATTGGCATAATGGCAGCAGGAGAGGTTCTAAGCAATGTTTGAAAGAGCTATTCTGGTGCTTGAGGTGCTCACTTGTAAGTTGGAGTTGGGTCAAGTCTTCTCTTGAAGAGATAGGGGTTGATTTTTGGTCTCCCCAAACTATAATAGATGTGCTATGCCTAGTGTGATGAGTTTACAGACAACACTCACGAACTGGTTTAAGTCATGTATAACTACATCCTGCTGTTCTCCAAAGCAGTTTGATGCATCTACCCAAAGAAAAGCTTTTTTCAGAATCTTTTGAGTGGCGCTTCCCCCAGATTCTTGAGCAATTCTTGGAAATCTAAGCCAGCGCTCTTCAGGCAGCGTATCATCTTCCCCAACACCTCACTGTGTTATCCCTTTGTGTTCTTCATCACTGCTGAATGAGACGCTGGGAGAAACTTACACTAGGGTACAAATGTCCCGTTAGGTCATCACGATCCTCCCCGTATCAACTCTCCTGCAGCATGTTCTCTAGTGCTTTGTCCAGGCTAGTTTTGGGTGAGTCAAGTTCTTTCATCCTTCTTAAGCCGACTGACTATCCTGCCACCTAATACCTCTCCCTTGCTACTCAAACTACATTTTGGCAAGTTTGTGTAGGTTTTCTTCCACCCACTTCGAGCATTCCACGAAATGCCTGTTCTTCCTTCGCTTTTTCACTCTGAAAGAATTAGTATTGCCTGTAGCCTTGGCTCCTTTGTCAGTGCTCTCCCTATCTGAGCCAAACTTTATGTGTTCACTCAAAGCAGCCCTGTCTGAAAGACAAATCTCACTCAGGCTAGGCTCTGAGGAGGCCAGGTCCTTGCAATCATCCTCATAGTTGGGAATGTCATAGAGAGATCCCACAAGGTCAAAATCTTTCAGCGTCATCATATACTTCCTCTTCATGGATTGTAACATCGCGGTGTGAAGCAACAGGGTCCCCGAGGCATCTGTGAGTGGATGTTTTTCCTTCATGAGGAGGGTTGTGAATCTCCTGGAAGAGCAACAGTGGAATTCCCCATCAAAGGTGTTTGTTGCAATACTGGTACCTTTGAGGCTGTAATGAGAGCTGTGGTGGATTCAGGCAGCAAGGTGGCCTCTCCAGGTAGTGTCAGGGCTGGGTGTGACATGGAAAGGTGATGCGACAAGACCTCTGCCCTGAACCACTTGCAGTCAAAGCAAAGCAGTGCAAAGAAAGAAGGGGAGAGCAGAGGGATGGGCTGGGGGATGCACAAAGCATGATTCATCAGGGGGTTTTCTTGGTAATGTTTAATTTCAGTGGAAAATGCTGACACACTTTAACTGCATTTTTTACTGTGCTGTCGAAACATTTTCAGGGCAGAGGACTCCTAAAAGCTGCTGGATACTTCCAGCTCTAACAGATGACATGTGGCTTAGGGTACAACTGCTCCACCCATTCCAGACGTACTACCTGGATGGATGAACAGTTTCTTTGGAAGGGTTGGCATGGTTTACATAGGGGTTTATTGCAATGTGTCCCCACCTTCCCTGGCTGAGCCATATAAACCAGCTCTGTACTAAGTCCAGAACTAATAAAATGTGGTTTCTTTTCTTTGACAAACCTGCTAGAAAAGCAAGCGGCAGTGTTTAATGCAAACAAAGTGCTAGGGCAAAGTGTGGGATTGTTTGGTTTGTTTCTAGGTAGGCAAGAAAATGGGATATTATCAGTAAAAGCACCCCTGCTTAATTGTCCCTGGGCCAATCACTTGTGTTTTGCCCTGGACAAAGCATGTTTCTTGATGTTGGAAAGAACTGCAGCTTGATTCCTAGCTCAGCTTCTGAGGGTCCTCCTTGATCAAAGCTGTGCCAGGCTTTCAACATGAGTGTGACCTCTGGCCTCAACCAGCCTTTCCTGAGCTGAGAACTTCAAGCCCTCATAGCAGTGTTGAAACCTTATATGAGATGGGGTGTTAACTGTGGGGTGGTACCTGTAAGCTGACTACAGAGTCTCTAATGTTTCACTAAGCACCACTTGCTTTCAAAGTCAGCCCTGGAGCCCCATGACCTTGTGTACGTTTTCAGATCTCCCCTGTTTTCATACACTTGCAGCCACATACCTGTAACAAGTCACGATACAGGTTTCTCAACTATCTACGGGTGTGAAAAGCTTCAACACAAGCTCCTTCAGTTGACCCATAGGTAAGCCCTGTAGGTAAGAAGTAGGTTTCAGCAAGCTCAGGTGAGTCTTGCCACGAGAGGGAGACATCATGCACGTAGCCCATGTGTTCCCCGAACACATCCACCTGAATACGACAGCCTAGCCTGGTATTTTGTAGCGTGTCTGGGCACATGCAGTTGTTAGTGAAGAGTAAGAACCCAAACTTCAGACCTCGGTTATGCAGTAGGTACCTGTGATAGGAAACAGGAACTTATCTGTTGGCTAGTCATCATCTTCCAAGCATCTGTAGCATGACTAGCAGCTGCAAAGCACACAGAAGATGGAATCTCGATCTGCTAGCAATGGGATAGCACATATCT
>JANHGB010051558.1:16084-35191 GCA_026283785.1 Coracopsis vasa
GGAGAGCTCTACCCAGCAACGTGGGGCTGTAGGGTTTGGGGTGGTTTTCTTCCTGTCTCCTGTTGTTAAGGACAGGCTCTGAGTGACACACTGTGAATGTCACTGCAGCAGTTTGTCATTGCAGCCTGTGATGCCTGCCCTCCACCAAAGTTAACTGTCTGTGCAGGCTTGCAGAACAGCTCTGCAATCTTTTCGCATTGCTTTGATCTCATAAACATGGTCCACGAGACAGTTGAGCTGTGGACAACAGTCCCAGTGCACTTGTCAGACCCTTCAGGGAGCCAGTTCAGATCACTGCATCAGTGGAATTTGGTTGTTTGGGGCTTTTCTTTTCAGCTGGATTACCAAAACTCACTGAGAGGGGACAGTGAGCTGCAGATGGCCTCAGCCATCTCAGGGGGTTGCACCCCAGCTCGGTGCTAGCCATAGTGCTCCACCTAGGTTTGTCCTTACTCTGGGAGTCTGTGGTTTAGCCTGGACTGACCTATCCCCCCCTTCACTCTCTCCACTCTTTGCTGTTTACTGCTGCATACCCTGTCTTGTTTTGCCTCCAGCCTCGGAGCAGCTGGCTGCCTTGCACACGTGGTTCCCGTTTCTCTCCTGCCTCTGGCACCTCGGGAGCGCCCAGGGGTCTTCCTGCTGCGCTTGTCTTCTCGTCCCCCTGCCAAAGCCATGGCTCCTCATCGCTGCTCTCTCACCCATCCCAACCTCTGGCATTTTTGCTCATCCGTGAATGGCTGAATATTCATTTCCTCCTTGCTGCTTTCCTTGATTGCTGCGAATACCAAATCCTCCTCCTTTTTCCGGCTCTTCTGTAGATTTTGATGTCTGCCAAATTGTTTTCATTCCCTCACCCCATTGCAGGCTGCACCTCCGCAGAAAGCGATCTGCTCCGCACAGAGCCCCGACTCCCCACCCAGCTCTTCCTTCTGAGCTGAGCGATCAGGTTGCCCTCCTGCCTCCAACACAGACAGACAGCTTCCTCCTCCTGCAAACAGTCAACAAACGGGTGTCTCCAGTTCAACAGGCAGAATAGTTACAGGCTCCCGCAAGGAGACTGCAGCAGTTTGCGGTGGTACTGTGTGTTTTAGTGCAATGTTCCTCAGCTTGCCAGTCTGCAGATTGGTGCCAGGTTGCAGAGTCCTGTCCAAAGCAGCAAGCTCCTGGCTCCCAGCTAAAGCAGGCTTTTTTCAGGCTTGAGGTGTGATCAGAAAGGCCTGATGGAGGTGCCTGCATCCATGCTGAGCAGCTCGGTCATAAGCCCTGGCCTGGAGCCTGCTTGAAACTAGGCAAAGAAAGGAATGTAGTGGAAAGGGGAGGTGCAGTTCCCTCCTCCCCTGGGAAATCTGTGAGCAGTGGCAGCAGGGTGGCAAGGTTGAAGGGTATGGAACTGCAGACACCTGATAGCTCTCGGATCTGGATTTGGTGTTTTCGGATCTCTTGCCAACCAAAGGAAGAAAGGGAGACCTGAGTCTTGCCTTTCTCTTTCTGTCCGGTAGTCCTGCTAGTGTGTGACCAAATGGAACCCAGAGGCTTCCACTTGCCAAACAGCCCATGGTATCCTGGCAATCACCTGCTCCTTACTGGTGTTACTGGTGGAGCTGGTGGGCATGGAAGGTGGGGCTCTGTGATGGCTGCCCCTCTTCCAGATGTGAGCTGAAGGGGAAAGCAGAGAGGAGTGGGGCTGGGCACATAGCTCCATCAGTGTTTGGTGCTGGAGTGGTTCCTTCTATGGGAGAGAGCACAGTTCATTGCTGAAGAGAACAGAGAAAGGGAAGAGTAAGTAAAGGGGCATTGGGGAGGTGGTTGCTGTAGGATGGAACGCAATGCCAGAGACAGAGGAAAGGGTGGAGTGAAGAAAGGAAAGGAGGAGCAGCAAGGGAGAAACAAACCTGTAGGCTGAAATGGGAATAATCCTGGATACTGCTGCAACCTAACTCCCAGGAATGCCACTGCCAGGCCCCCTCACCGTGTGGGGATGTTTTCCTGGTCCTGCACTGCTGTCTCTGCTCCTGTGCCAAGCCAGCTGGCCTGCCTGGAGCTCTGGCCTTTCTGGCTGTTGTGAAGAGAGGCAGGACTTGTTTGCTTTTGGCTATCACATGCTTCTGTAAGAGGGTGGGAGTTCCTCCCCTTGAATTCCTGGGACTGGATTTCCCCCCAGTGTCTCTGGTTTATGTGACTTGGGGAGCTCCATGGGGCCAGGGTCGTAGCCCTCAGCTGCTTTCCTGGGCTGCTTTGTGCATCCCAGCCTGGCGTTGAGATGAGCCAAAAGCTTTCCCAGCACAGGCACGTGTGATACAACGTGGAAGTGCCTGGCGTGGGCACCTCTAGGCCCACCTCCCATACCCAGCATCTGATTCATCTGAATGATGTACTGCAGTCGGGTCAGAGCCCTCCCCGTGCCCAGAGCACCAGCTCTGTATGGGTCCCTGTGCTGCTGTTTCTTGATTAAACTGAGCTTAACTTCAATGGATCAGATGAAAGCGGCTGTCTCCCACTGTCTCTCCAACAGTTGTTATCCTGACCCCTTTTCCTTCTTCCCCACTCCCTATGTCTAAAGCTGAGCCTCTAATTTTAGACTGAAGAAGATAATTGAGGGTCAAAGAAAGACTGCTGTATAATTTTAACTTTTTTTTTCTTTCAGTGGTTGGGGTGGGAAGCAAAGTTAGGAGCCCTCAAACCCTTGTATTGCGGGAAAGGAGGACGTAGAGGAAGGAGTGAGCTGGTACAGTCTGCTCTCTGCAGAAGTCGTTCAGTTTCTTGGCTATTAGCTAAAACTAGGAGTGTAAAGGCGTAAACTACTCTATTTCCTTTGCAGATCCTATTGACCGAAGAGTTCGTAGAGAGAATGCTGGAAGATTTAGAAGATCTGAATTCTCCAGAGGAAGTAAGGCTGCGTCATTCCCATATCTCCCATGTACTGTTCCAGAGAGCTTAGCCCATCCTGCAGCTTGCCTTTGATCCTCCCCTCTGCTCGCAGGCTGCAGCCTGCATTGTAGACATGAGGCCTTGCTAAACCTTCACATCTGCTGTGACCTAAGGCACTGAGAGAAAGGGTTGCAAGGCATACAGGGCAGGAATGGGTATTAAGGGAGACTCTGCATTTCCTTCCCACCAGCATCTTTCCCAGCGTGGTATCTGAGCACCCCAAATCAAGGTGGTGCAGCCCCTGGGCCAGGTGGAAGGGTTTCCTTCATGCCATGCATAGTGTCTTCCACAGGAGCGCCAGGCACATCACCTTCCCTGTTTTGAGAAAGGCTCAAAGTGGGGGCAGTACATTTACTGCTAAACAACCTGTGGTAGAGGCCTCCTTTCTGGGGCTTGGGGAGCAGGGAGGGGGGTTTTCACATCTGCTGCTTGGCCTTCACTTACTAAGTGAAGGTGAGGACCATCGCCAGCCTGGAAGCCTCATAGCAGCAGCCAGGGGAGCTTTACAATGCTTTGCCGTGCGGTACTAAACTTCCCTCTGCCATGTGATCTCTTCCTGGGGAACATTTAACACCCTGTCTCCCATGCATGCCATATAAATACTCTGCTTGACTTCAAAGAGCAGTGGCAGAAATGACATGTAATATTTTTAATCCCATTTTTTACAGCTCCCTGCAGACTCTAAAGAAACTTTGCTTGGTTTGTAAAGCAGCCCTCCCATCCCTCACCCTGCTCCCTTCCCCCCATGAAAATCTCAGGGCTCTAATTGTTTAATCCAAAGTTGATTTAATGCCAGGGTATTCTTCACTGTGTGAGTGAGGGGAGCACGCTGCTGGCTGTGCAGTGACTTTCAGGCCAGCTTTTATCCAGTTAAACCTAATCCAAAGCTCGTTTTTGCTAGTGACATAGAAGCCCAGGAGCACTTTGGTTGGAAGGCCCTTTAGTTAAGGCTTTGGACTGCTCATGTTCCTTCGCTCTCCACTGAGAAGCAGAGGCAATGAGCATGGCAGCTCCTGGCACAGCAACCGGGCATTCGATTCTGAGTTACTGTGACTTTACTGTATTAAAAAGTGGAAAACAAACAAATGCAAAGGATGACTTCTCCAAGAGGATTGCTTTGGAACCACTCCTGTTTATAAAAAGGAGAATACTTGAGATGAAATGTGAGCTTTCACCATCCAGATTCCTCCAAGGATTTGTAACTTGCAGGACCCTGGGTTGGGCCATCTGAAGGCGTTCCTCAGCAGCCCTTGCTGTTGCTGATGATGTTCCTGTGGTAGAATGAAGCGCTGCAATGAGAATCTTTCCTTTGCTGCCTGAAGAGCCACCTGTGTTAAGTGGAGTTAAATGATCTGAGTATCTTTAGCATGTTTTTCACATACCCTAGAATTGAACTCAGAAGAATCCGCTCAGTATGCCGGGCTTGAGTTTAAAAAATACCAGCCCTAAGTGGGTCTTGGGCTGTTCATGTTTCCTAGAAGAGAAAGAGTGGAAGTTTATAGTAGCCACTATCCTGAAGGACCCTTCTGCCATGCCCCCAGATCATGGCTCTGACACTGAACCACCAGCCTGGCATACTCAGGTTGGTAGGTACCAACTGAAGGTTATCCTTACACGCAGCTGCAAATGGAGCAAGGTTGGGAGCAAATTCATGTTAGAGCCACCCTTGCTGTGGAGCAGGCAGCTGGAGAGGATTTTCTTTAGCAGAAACTTGCCACTGGGCATGTGTTAATGTCCTTCAGAAATTGGGCGTTTATGGGAAGAAAGACAAGTAATTAGGTAAGGATAAATGATTCCCAGGTCAGTGTCCCCTCTCTGATTCACGTAAGCCCTGGGAAGCTTATGGCATTGATGGCCTTGGTCTGAGTATTTTCCTAGGAGAGGACCACTGTATCTGTAACTATTCTGGATAAGCTGCCTCCAGGTCAGGTTGTTACTGGCGGTGTGGGATCCCGGTAAGATTCCTTCCTGGAAGTGCTTCTGGTGTGTCAGGTGCTATTTCAGTGTCAGTGGGTATAGCAGATCCTGCAGACTGGCTTCCAGAGCTGTCGCCCACATGTTTTGGACCTTCAGGCTGGACACTGGGATTGCATGAAATGCCTGTGCAGATTTGTAGCTTAAGAGATTCCACCCCCCACCTCCCACAGAGCTGGTTTTGAGGTCTCTGTGAATGCATGGGCCCTGGTCAGATGCAGCTGTGAGAAGGGTTGGTGGTAAGGCCCCTTGGAGCTCTGTCCCTACGTGGTTGTGTTTGGGGTCAGAGATGCAGGGTGACTTCCCAGCCTAAGGCAGGATGCCCTGGAGCGATATCAGGATGGGACCAGTGCACTCGCCTTGTTTGGGAAACATTGGCCAGAGACAGTGCTATGCAAACCAGACTGGGGCAAAAAAATCTCCGTTCCGAGTGCTTCAATCAATGTTTGCAAAACAGCCTGAGCAGCTGAGTGCCTGTGTGAATATGGAGCATTGTACAGCACCCTGAGAAGCCTTTGTACCAGAGATGGGTAGGGCTGGAGCAGAAATGCAGTTCAGGCCCTCTGGCTTTCCTCAGCCACGGTTTGCCCACCCAGAGGTGATGGCCATTTGCAAGCCTGTCACCCAGCAGAGCCATGCTAACTCACATCCCACCCTGTACCAACAAGAGTTTGAAAGCTGCCGTAAGTCTCCCTTTAAACCAAATGGGGGCTGGTGTAGGTTCAAGGAAAGGGATATGGTCAGGTAGGAGAGGAGATAGTTCTGCTATGACTTTTCAGAGAGGTTGGGAGGGGAAAGGTTGATGGGGGCAGAAACCCTCCAGAATCCGTCTGATGAAATAAACAGTGCTTGGGCCTGAAAGCTCAGAGCTTTACTTTGGCAGCTGAGGCAGAGGCTTCATTATCTAATGTCCACTGCTGTCCAAAACACACTGATGGGGAAATGTTTTCTTAGTGGCCTCTTGTTTAAAAAATAATAGTAACATGGGGCTGCCTGCCTTTGCACTGGCTTTGTTTGTTCTGTGCAGGTTGCAATGATATACATTGACTGGTTCTCTTTACTGTCTTGCAGTTTAAACTTCCAAAGGAGTACAGCTGGCCTGAAAAGAAACTGAAAGTTTCCATCTTGCCAGATGCCGTGTTCGACAACCCGCTGCATTAGAGCTGAATTACACCCTTCTAACAACTGGGAGAGCCAAGTTACTGTCCATTGCCCAGTGACTCACAGGATAATTAATGCAGTAAAAACTCTGCCTGCAAATAAAAGAGTTTGCTGCACAACCACTGCAAACAGAAGAGGAGCTACTCAGCACCAGCCCAGACCGAACTGAGCCCTTTCCTTTATCCTTCCCAAGGCTGAGCTCTCTGGGAACAGCCTGCGTATGTGTGAGTGCGAGTGAGAAATATTTAACTATGAAAATTAGTAGTAAGAATCCTTTTTCTCTCTCCTAGCTACAGAACTCCCCTCTGCCTTAGCTCAGGGTGTAGATGCTCTGCACGCCTGTATTTACACATGCGTTTCTGCCAGGTGCGAGCCTATAATCCATGGATTAAATGTTCTTTACGTGACTCTGGAGTCCTTTTGTTAGCCAAACTTTTACTGACTGCAGAACTGTTCTTCCATGTGCTATTTTTTTTCCCTTTTGAGAAACGGAATGGTATTTCCCCTGTTTAAAGGAGGCCAAAAGCTCACATGCTTGAAGCTGAACAGATTTAAAGATGAACTTTCTAGTTCAGTCAAGAAAAACAAACCCAGATCCTCCCTGCCCTCAAATTAGGCATGTTTTAAGTGTTGGTCTTGGTGCTATTAGCTATGGTATCACTGCAAACAGAGGCAACTTTATTCTCACGCATCCTGTCCTTGTGCCTGAACCCCAGGGAAGGTCGCAACCCCTGGTTTTGCACAAGCAGGAGGAAGAAAGCTACCGGGGCGGGGGAGATCTCCTGTTTACAGTGTGTTTATCTTTAAAGAGATACTGTCAAGTATTTTTTCCTTGCTATTGTACAGAATTTGAGAAGCTAGAAAGGACCATTTGTTCACAGGGACAACTTCAGCAGCTCTGCAGGATCCAGAGGGCTGCTTGAAAGCATATGAAACAGAGATCTCTGCTGCCCTGGCACAGCAGAGAGGAGACAGCCTCAATAAAGCCAACTATTCTCCCTGTTCCAGCAGGGTTGTGCCCTAGTGCAGCTCCATTTTCCCCTCTAGCCTCACTGTGATGGCTCTTCTGTTATTGCCGATGTCCTTCCTTTCAGATAGATTTGAGCTGTAAAGCATCAAAATCAGCTTGAAAAGACCCTCCCTCTAGATCCCCATGGCTTCCTCCTTGGAGCAAAATGTGGTGTGCAGAGGAGACGGTCTCTGCAGGGTCAGGTTGTATCTCTGCATCGAGATGCTGGCCCCTGTGGATATGCTGCAGCAAACCACTGCAGGCTCTACCCCCTGCTGCTGTTGCAGGTTGTTTCTGATGCATATTCCCCACCCTTCTTCTGCCCATTGTCTTTTGGTGACAACTCTTCACTCCTTGTCAGGGGAGGTGCAGCTTTCCTTCCACCCCTTTTTGCCTACAGGAGAACTCGGTGATTTACTCACAGTTGCTGTGTGATCGCAATACCAGTATAACAGAAGCTTTTAACACTCAACTGCCCTGATCAAACAGCAAAGTCCAGGAGGCCTCACGGTACCCCAGGGTTGGTTTTCTGTTTGTTTTCTGATTTAATTTCTTCCTGGCACATTCAGCTTTGATGGTTTTTGCATATATTTGAGGCTGGTTAACGTTGGTCAAGAAGCAGAGCTAGGAGCCACAAAGCTTTCTTTGGACTTGCTGCAGAATTCTGCTGTGGCCTCAGGCAAGTCACTCAATGTCTCTCTGTGCAGAGGGTGATTATTGACTAGAGGGCTGTAGGACCTACCGAAGCATGCCAGGGTTTGCAGGGGAGGGCGTGCTTTGTGTACAAAGTAGTATTTGTATTATTATAATTGTTGTTATATTATAATTTAAGACAGGCCAAATGCAGGGTCCAACACTGCTCGGCAGAACCTTCCTTTCTGCAGAGCTACGGAAGCAATTTACATGTAAATGAGTTTGTAATTTTGTCTGAACTCACAGGATCATCTTAAAATCCTGCTGCGAAAGAACAAACTTTCAGATATCTGCATGTGCCAGCCAGGGTGGTTTCTGTGCTGTGGCAGACTGCAGTCATCCGTGGGATCTCTTGGCCAGTTTTCCTTGTCCCGGTTAGCACGAAGCATCCCTTCTGCTCTGGAGATGTATATACAGGGGACGGCGTGGGTGAGAAAATGGCATGAAGATGTACCAGTCCAGCTTCAGAAATTACATGCCCAAATGTCCTACCACCAGATAGTGAACAAACAGATGATCGTGGCCATCAAGGGAAAAAGGCAAGGGCAGCAACTATGATTTTGTCCCAAAGCCATCCGCCAGCAGTAGCCCATGGGCTGCTCTTGTACGATGCTTGCTAGGGGTGCCTGCAGCAGAGCTAGGCCATCGCCACGGTGCTGGCTGCTTCTCCTTGTTTCCAGATGATAGCTCTCATTAAAAGGAGCTTAAAATCCACATCTTGGTGGAGAAGGGACATTTGGAAGGTCAATTGTTGCTGTTCCTGCAGAGATCAGCACGGGGCAGAGAGAAGTCCATCAAACCCTCTCTGGGCTCTGACACACATCTGGAAAGCTTAGGACCTTCTGCCCTATGAACTCCTTGAGCCTTCACAGTGGGGATGCAGTGCTTTACGCAGGGAATGCACCTCCTCCAGGCTGGCTTGTGCTCCAGTTCTGCCTTTCTTATGTGTATGTTTTCCTCACATATTTACTCTCATGAGATGCACTGGGTTGGGTTTTCATTGACTTCAGAGGGAGCACGCTGAATGCATTTGAAAATCCACCCAGTATCTTTGTGTGTGTGTGTATTTTTGTTCCATGTCATGTATTTATATATAGTTCTGTGTATTTGAGTTATGAACAGGTGGCATGCCAGAAATCTCTATTTCTGAGACACTTTCTCACAGATCCTTGCTGGTAGCCAGATAACAATTGAGGGGAAAGTTTAAAGGCAAGGAAATTAAATCTTCCTATTTAGTTAAGGGGGAAAATATTAGACAAGTGTTAAAATAGAAATCTCTGTCTCCTACAGTAGGTGTAACAATGACAGAAAGTGGTGAAAGTCAGCCTTTAAGCTTCAAGGTTGTGTCGCTGCCTCTCAACAGTTGTCTAAGAATAAGAAAGTTGCATGTTCCTCAGTATCATGAATTGCAGCGCACCCACAGGACCTCCCCTCCCCTGACTCACATCAGGTTTGCAACCCTGCCAAAGGCTTACTCACTGGCAACTAAATGAGATCTCAAGCTTGGATATTTTCATCTTGAGACAAGAGGACATGCCTGTGTGTGAAGGAAATGGAAAAGAAACCGTTGTGTTTTAGTGAGCATTTTCCCTTCAAGAAGGGAAACGCATCAGTGTTAATAACACCCTGGTATTTGTCTAGCCCAAACCTACTGAGATGGTAGGTCCCTGGTGCTGAGTTTTTCTAGGTTGTGTGGAAGGTGTGAAGGAGGATTGTCTGAAAACAAAACCTGTGAGGCTTGTGTTGGCTAAAGATAACATTCTGGATGGAAATGAACGTGGTTCAGAAGCAGCAAGTATAGGTTTTCTCCCTCCTGGAGAAACCTTGCGATGCAGGTCGATAGGGATATTGCCAGAGATGAAGAGCCTCATGGCAGACCTGCAATGCCTTGAAAATCCAACATGTGACAGCAATTCTGAAATGAGAGAAGTCCCAAAAGCCAGGGCTACTCTCCCTCTCGACTTGTGATTAAGAACAGAAGGAATGTATAGTTTCACTCCTGAAGTATGTGGGCTATGATCTGAGCAGAGCTTGTAGCTGGTGTGACCTACAGTGATATTTTCAGTGGCTCAGATAGGTGGTGCCTGCTGTGCATCGTGTCTTTGAGGACGGTGATATATTGCTCTTACTGTACATAGATTTGCCAACAGTGATTTGAAATTACATTGTGAAGCTCTTCAAATACTCAGTTACTCTTGGATGGCTTTTGAAATTACACCAAGCCATCAAGTGGTCTTTGAAGAAGCGGGGGTTGTGTTGTTTTTCATCTGTGACCAGTAGAAATATTTAGGGGGTGTAGCTTTTAAAAAGAAAACAGTTGAAAGAGATGCTTGGCTTGGAGGGGGCAGATTGCTGGGGAGAGGTTGCATGGCGGGGGAGCAGCCTCCTCCTGCACCCACAGCTCAGGCTCGTTCAAGGCAGTGCAGCCCTTATGCATCTCAGGCGCTTCAAGAGCAGCTAACGTGGATGAAAGGAACCTAGAAACCAAAGTGAGAATCATCAGGGCCTCAGCACAGCATGGGGCCCTGCAGGCAAGTCCTCATTTCCATGCCGGGACCCACTGAGGTCCTGGCGCAGGCACAGGCAGCCGCCACGCACACCCCACTGCATGTTCACGCTCTGGCCTGTACCCGTCACTGATGGCGGAGACTGCAAATGGCTGCATCTGAGGTTGAGTCAAAGATGGGGAGTGGCAACGTGGCTGCTGCTTCGGGCTCATTTGTTATTCTAATTAGCATGGGGTGGGGAGCGGAGCTCCTGCTCCACTGCCCCTCCTGAGAACCTCCAGGCTGGTCACCGAGTGAGCCTTATTGTTCACCCAGCATCCCTTCCCTTCGGCACATGGCCCCCAGCTCCCCACGGAATCCTTTCTCTGGTGCTTCACTGGAGGGTGCTTGGCTGACTGCGTGCTTCGCAGGACACTGGGTTAGATGACACACGGCATCGTGGCTGCTCCGCTCTTTGTCCTCCTTCCTCCTGGGTGGGCATCTGGAGTCCATGACCTGCTTTGCCAGCTCGTATCTGGCCAGGGCAAGGCGATGTTGTGTCAGGTGGGAAGACCCACAGACCTTCAGGCCAGAGGAAACCCTTAGACCTCTGTGTCCAATTTTCCTCTAGCCCAGGGCCAGCCTTGCACCCTGTGGCTCTGCTGTACCCAGTCCTGGGCTCCAGCCCAGGTGAGGAGGGGGTCCGGCACCATGAGAGCCCTTCCACTTCCCAGGGACTTAGTCCTCTACGTGACTGCCCTCCATTTAGGGTATATATTGTGCCTTAATTCTCCCCGTGAGTGAAGCTGCAAGGGCACATGAACTGTCGAGCAACCAGGAATCCCATTCAGTGCATCTGTCCCTATCGATTAATGCCAGCCTGCCCAGCAGCCAAACTGCATCCAAAACAATCTCAAAATGGGTGTTTGCCAGTGGGGTTCACCTCCAAAGATTTTGAAGCTGGGTTTAGGTCTCTTGGACCGTGGCAGTTTTTAATGAGCTCTGTAGCGACCTCCTATTTTTATAATGTTTTCTCTGTTGTGCAGTTCTCTTTTCAACAGAAAACCCTCGTGTTTGACGTTAGTCCAGAGTTTCAAATGGAGAATAAGCCTGAGGTTGCAAATGTGTTTAAAACCCAGCCTTGCATCAACCTGTCTCTCTCAGGCAGTGAACCTGTCGTGTATCGTGCTTCACCACCTCTTCATTTCTACCGTGATCCTGTTTCCCCTGAAGCCGCTGACAGACCATAAAATCATCATAAGCGGCACATCAGTTCAGAAACATGATTTCTGGTCTGCCGTGGAGGTCGTCCCTTCCCTTTCCCTCGCTGAAAGACCACGGCATCCCTCCCCGTCTGCCTCGCAGGGCCCCGGGAGCAGGACAGGAGGAACATCAGCCCAGAAAGGGCTGCACGTGGCTGGGGCCGGCGCTTGGTTGTTTTTAGCTGTCCTGACGCTGCATCTTCCCTGCTTTAAAAAGAGGAACAGAGAGGGGAAAAAAGCCCCAAACCTCGAAAACCTGGGGGGAAGCTTCCTGCCGACTGTTGCCTTTTCTCTCACCCTCTCCCTCCGCTCCCGGCGAGGCTGGAGATGAAAATGGCTCCTTTGTTCCTTTCCCTGGGGCCCAACTGCAGCGAAAGTGCGGCTCCGGAAACCCTCCGCTGTGCGAGCGGCGAGGGTGGGAGGGACCGAGCTGTCGCCGTGTGTGGTAGGTCCTACATAAACACGGCATGTGTTGACAATGCCGCGGGCAGGATGGGCGCAGAAGGACTTTGTGGTGCTGGCGATGAAGCTCTTGTGCTGTGTGGCAGCGAGCAGGCAGCGAGGCCCATGGGGGGCAGAGGAAGGGGTGTGAGTGGCTGTGTCCTCCCAGCAGTGACTGGTCACAGGCTGGGGGCTCCAGGCCCTTTTGTTTTCTGCTTTTGGCTATTCCCTTGTGGAAGCAGACAGCATCCTGCTGGGGGCTTGCACCAATGCCTTGGACCCCGCACCGGGATGCTCCTTGCACCCATCCAGCCCTGGAGTCCTGGTGCTCCGAGTTTGGCCATGGTCATGCCCCAAAACCCAAGTTTAGTCATTGAAAACTCCTCTCTCATCCAGCCTGGGGCGGACACACCAGCCTTTCCCAGTCTTTAAAGGGATGGAGGTTTGGCTGTGCGCTGGGGACACTATTTGCATAACCTAGAGCAAGGGCAAGCTTCCCAGGGTGAGGGACACATGGATGACGGGGACCACAGCAAACCCTGACTGCTGGTGCTGCCCTCGCAGCCCAGAGATGAACCTTTCTGTAGTTCAGCGTGTGCCTGTGTGCGTGTGTGTGTGCTTGGTCTGCGTGCGCAGGGCTGCATGGAGCGAGGAGCCCAAGGATGCTACCGACGGGGCCGGAAGGAGCCCGCGTGCCTGCAGCCGGTGTCAGTACCTTGTAGGGGGCCTTTCTTCCCCTGCCCCTCCTTTTTTTTATAAAAGACAAAGAAAAAGAAAAAAGAAAAGCTGAACTAGCAGAGGTTTTTAAATATTTTATATTAGTTTCTAATGTAAATTCCTGCCTTGTCATTGCAGTGCTGGGGGGTTCGCCTGCACGTGACCTTTTGTAATATTTTTGTGACTCACTAAACGTTTCTGTTTTCCTCCCGTGTATTCTAAGTGCATTAAAGGTATTTGCAGAACTGTCCGTGTCCTTCTCTGCAGGCGGCTCAACGGGCCCCCCCCCTCCTCCTGGTCAGCACATTCTCATTGATGCCTTCTCCCTGCCAACCCCTGGGGAGCGGGGTCTGATGCAGAGGGAGGGATCTTCCTATTCCCATTCATGGTCCTGCCCATGTAGGATCCTCCATGGCAAAACCCCCTGGAGCCGCGGCAGCCTGAATGCCGTTGGGATGGGGAACGCTCACACGTGGGTCCGAGGACGTGGCCGGTTGGCTGAGGGATGACAACCTTGTCCGCTGGCGTGGGAAGGAGGGAGCCGGGGTGAGTGCTGGGTCAGGTCCCTGCTCCCGTCCTCTGCCAAGCGCCTCTTGGCTCCGGCCGGACCCACGGGGGTGTGGATGTGTGGATGTGCACTCCGGGTATGCCAGGGAAGAGACACAGGGAGCACTGATGGAAACAGGACCGAGCTAACGTTGCGCTGGTTCCCCAGTAGCACAGAGCGATTCTGCAGGGATCTTTTTACACTCCTCGGTAATAAATTCCTTTCAGGTCAGAGAGGAGAGAGAAAGGGTGGGATATCGGGGAGGGGGGAAGGGAGGTGGCTGCTCGCAGAGGAAGAGTGACAAGGAAGGAAAGGGTGCATGGGGAGCTAAATCCAGCTTTGGGCAGGTTTTGTGCTTGCTCTTTGGGGTGTTGTCTCAGCACTCCCTGCATGGAACAGGGAGCACTCAGCAGAAGGGTTCCTGCGTGAGTCTGTTTTCTTTCGAGGTTTGGGGTGAAAACCATCCTTTCCCAAAGAACCTCTCCCACAGCTGCATCCAGACATGAACAGCCCCAAGGCAAAGCAGCAGCATCTCCGGGAGCCACCGGTGCAGAGCAGCCAGTGCTGGACATGCCGAAGGGAACATGGCCATAGCTTGGTCATGTTCATTGTCTCACTTGAGGAAGCTTGGCTGGTCATCTGGGGTCCCAGTGAGGTTATTCTTCCAGGCA
Source organism: Coracopsis vasa (assembly GCA_026283785.1). Taxonomy (NCBI): domain Eukaryota; kingdom Metazoa; phylum Chordata; class Aves; order Psittaciformes; family Psittacidae; genus Coracopsis; species Coracopsis vasa. The sequence goes on from JANHGB010051558.1 coordinate 29,974, forward strand.
AGGATGTGGGAGGTGTGAGGCTCCCTACAGCTGGTCCCTTGGCCTGAGACACCCCCCCCACCATACCACTCACCCTCCCAGATATCTAAGTGTTTGCAAGCACAGGGCCACCCTACTAGGACATCCCAGCAAGGATGGTGGAGCTGGGAACCCTCCCCACTGGCCACTTGCTTAATTTAATTAATGACTCAAATAATCCAAGGGCAGCAGTCCCCTTGCAATGGCACATCCCAGCTGATCCCTCTGTCCAGCATCACAGAGGCTAAGGGAGATCTAAGGGGACAGTGCCCCTGGGGCTGCAGCTCTGTGGAGTGCCCTTCTCCCACCACCACCCTTCACCCCAAGCCCTACACCAGCCCGAGCTGCCTCAGTTGAGGCTCTGCCTCCACCGGCTGAGAGCACCTTCGGGCAGTAGATTTAATTAAGGTTCCTGAGGAGCGGTGCCTGGGAGCCCCTCCTGGGTCTGCGGCTCTGAACTTCATTAGGAGCGGTTTGTTACTAATAACGCCGGCAGCTCCTTCAATTAATAATGGAAAGGCTGGGAGCAGATGCCAAGCCAGGAGAGGGAAGGGATTTGTTTGTTTATTTCTCTCCTCTTCTTAGTTGGGTTTTTTGGTGGTGTTTGAGTGCAGAGGGAGGGCTGGGGCTCGCTTCCCATCCAAAAGGTGAGCAGCAGCACCCAGGGACCTCAATGGGGAAGAGAGTGAACCTGAGGGGCAAGAGGGTGCAGCCACCATGGGAAGGGGTTCCTGCTGTGCTCCCTGCCCACCCAGGGCACTTGGGTTGTGCTGGACTTGGGTAACCAGGGATGGTCCTGACCTGGGAGACCTGGCCATAGCATCACCCCCACAGCATGTCCCTTCCTATAGCATGTCCCCCAGCCCGTGTCAGGATGGTGCGAACATGGGAGGGAGGAGTTCTCCATGCTTTAGTCCAACTGGACCACAAGGAAATAGGGGCTCACAGGGGATCAGCACACCAGGTCCCTTTGGATTGTTCTTTTTCCCCTCTCTTTGCCTTGTTTCTCTCCTGCTTGCTGTTTCACCTGCCTAGTAGTACCTCAGCACAGAGGAAAGGCTTCCAGCACATGCTGGTGTGCAGGACCTGACACATTAACACCCTGAGCTCCTGGGGACCCTGTGGCTCAGCTGCATTCGGAGAGGGGCCTGAAGCAGCTGGGCTGTGTTGGGTCCTGCTGCCTGCCCCCCGTGCAGGACAAACCCCACCAGCCCCACAGCAGAGCCTGGGGGACAACAGGGGTTGTGCAAGCATCCTCACCCTGCTGCAAGTCACAGCCTCACCATCCAGTGAAGGAAACCAGGACCTGGCAGCGGTGGGAGAAGCACTGCAGGGAAGCCCCAGCTCTCTGCTAGAAGCACACAGCGTGCCCAAAAGCTCTGGCTTCTCCAAATAGCTTTCAGAGCAACTGCTCCTGCTGTCAGGCAGTTTGCATTGGAGAAGAAGAATGGCCTTACCTTGCCCCAGCACCTCATCGCTCACGCTAATTGAAGCAGCCCAAGAGACAGGCCATGGCAGCACGACCTCAGCGCAGGCTCCGTCCCCTCGGTCCCCCACTGCTTACCTGCTGCAGGGATGCGCTGGCTGCGGGTGCGTTTCAGGCAGCAGCTTTCCAGCAGAGCGAGCCTCAGGTCTGGGTTTGGTTTTCCCAGGGGAAAGGTATTTTTAATGCTTTTCCCATCATTCACTTTTCCTCAGACTTTCCACACTCCGGCCACAAATAACCTGATGGAGGGCAACGAGCAAGGCTGGAAATGCTCCTGTGCAGGAGATGGGGTACCCGCTCCGGAAGGGCTCGGGAGCAGGGAGCAAAGGGAAGATGTCCATGGTCAATTCGACTGGGGAGACCCCGCTTCCTGCCCGGGCTGGGATCATCCCCATCTGCTTAATGCACGAAGCCCTTCTCCAGCTATTAAAAACACTGGAGGAAACGTGGAGCCGCATCACCTCGTGCTCCCCGCTTGCTTTTTTTGGCAGGAAAATTATCCAAAGCATCCAGCAAAGGGGGAGAATGAAGGCAAAAAGGGCTCGGGAATGGGGGGATGGCTGGGATGCGCAGTGGGGAGCGTCTCCAGGGATGTGGGGCGGGTGGCAGCGTGCCCAGCCCCAGCACAGGCAGCCCAACAATAACGCGAGGCGTCAGGAGCACACTCGGTGGTGGGAATCCCAGTCCTTGCCTTAAAAGGAGATTTCATGGATGCTGTTATTGGAAAATTGTGTTCTGATTATTCAGCTTATTGAGAGTTCCGTTCCATTATTTGCAGTGTGACACGAGGGGGGCTGTGGCTGCACACGAACCGAGGGTGTTTCCATGGATTTCCAGGCCAGGAGAGTCCATTAAATCATCCCATTTGACCTCCCATGTTCACAGGCCAATTCACCCAATTCCTCTTGCACTGAGCCCAACAACTTGTGCTTCTGATTCAAGCAGGAGGCCCAGGACTACATCCTGTCTCAGCTCAATGACTTCGAGAGAGGAAGAATCGGCCATTGCCTTCCCTTGGCTGTCTGTCCTGATGGCAAGAAACCCATGACAGCAGCATTCTGCTGCTGACCTATTTCTCATGTGGCTGCATCCTGCTTGCTTTGACCCTCTTTTGGGCAAAGGGGATGGATGCCCACGCGGCCCCTCAGCCAGTGCCTCCCATGCATGTGTGCTGAGCCACATGGGTTAATACAGACAAACAGTGGGATCCCTCTTGGTCTGCTGTCAGTGAGCAGCTCAAGAGTTAATAAACTTCGAACAGATGTGACCAACATGTCAAGACACGAGAAGTACGTGGTATGGATGTTTATAAGTACATCGACAGAAGGCATTCATAAAAGGTTATAAACCATGGTAATAAGCAACCCATCAACTTGTTTGGACTCTAACACTTGATTAACCATTTATTAAAAGGTGCAGTAATCATTTATAAGCCAGAAGTGGGACCGAACGTAAAGTACGACTCTTTTCATGTTAATAGATGCCTCAAGAATTTCCTCTCCCTCTGTGCCGTGGTTTGGGTGGTTAAAGGCTAACCCAGGCTGCTGGGAGCCCCGGCCCCTCCTCTGTGGCATGCACGGGCTGGATTCATACTGGGAGCCTCCCGCTCTCCCAGCCCCATGGAGCAGGATGGGTGCCTCCACCCCAGGTTTGGCAGTGCCATGGGGTTGTGCTCGTGGGGAGCCATGGGTTTATTCTGGGCTCTGGGTGACCTCCAGCAGTGCTTGAGCATCCCACCGGAGACCCCTGGAGGGACCAGGACAGTGGGTTTGGGGCATGGAGGGACAGGCAGAGGGGTTTGCTGCTGTGCAGGGGGCAGCACAAGGTGGTGGGCACTGAGGGAAGCATGGGAAGAGGCACTTCTCCCAGGCACAGCCCAGCACCAGCCCTGCCACCCGCGGGTCCCGTTGGACCCCAAGGAAGGGCTCTATGGGGACAGTGGGCATCAAGTGCTGAGCTGAGCAGGGTGGATCAGGGACCACGGATTTCAACCGCCTGACCCAAGTCCCTGGTGCCCTGGGGAATGAAGCAGAGCACAGGGAGAGAGCTGGGAACTGTCTTCCTGCATCCCCCTGCATGGAGTCAATCCAAGCCCCAGGCAGCCAACGTACCAGGATGGGACGGAAATGCCTCCAACGCAAAGAAAGCTTCATCCTTCTGTCAGCAGGACCCTCCTTCTTTATTTATCGTCACTGCTCCTACCCCCAGACAGGCCATGTTTTCCTTCCTGGTCTCTTAAACCCATAATTGCTCCCATTACACAACCAGGAGTGACAGTTTATTAGCAAAGCTTCCTGACCTAATTTACACTGATACCCTTGTGCTCTTCCCTTCGCTGTGGGCAAACAGACCTTCAGGAGGGGAAGGAGAGCCCCGGCAGCAGTGTGTGAATGGGCTGCAGCTCCGAGATCCCTGCCCTCACCCTGCCTCAGTTCCCCCTGGCTGCACCAAGCTCAGGAGCAACACTCGGGCTCAGGGACTGGGTTTTAGGGGTTGCAGGGGGGGACAACAGCAGTGGATGCACTCCCCTTCAAAGCAAAGCTCAGTAGCTGTTTGGCGGGGGGTGCTTAACCATGCCGTGGGCCAGGTCATTTGGCTGCAGCCGGCTTTAATTGCAGGAAAGGAAGAGGAAGGATGAGAAATTGCTCTTGAGTGAAGACTTCAAAGGTTACACCTTGGCCAGGGCGGGGACTGCAGGGACCTTCTGATGGGAGAGCGGCTGAACCGAGCTGCAGATGGGAATGGAGGTGGTGGGATCGTACCCTGCTCCCACCCTCAGCCTCCCAGGATTGGATCTGGGGCTGGCAGCTTCATGTCCCCAGGCTGGGCTGGCTCCATCTTTCCTCCAAGAAGGTGCCCAGCTGCAGTGGGGGGTGCTGTACCAGAGCTGCATGCACCAGGGAAAAGGCTGGTGCAGAGGGAGAAAAGGGCCACCAGTAGCCACAGGCTTGGGGCAAAGGGCTGCTGCTTCCTGCCCTGGCCTTGCGAGGGGTGCATTGGCACCGGGGGGGCAGAGGCGCAGCAGAGGCAGATCCCTGGGGCAGGAGGGCTCGCAGTGCCGCCGGGGGCTGTGAATCCTGCCCTCGCAGCTACAGCACAAACCAGGCGGGAAATGCCTCCCAGTAACTTGTCTCCCTGCGGCACAGTCGGGGCTTAGGGCAGCGCAAGCCTGGAGGGGGCCGTGGGAGCTGCGGCAGGGATTTGCTCCCAGCATCACCTTCCGCTGCCCCAGCCCACGGTGGGGGACCCATGCTGGGTGCTGCCCACATTTGCTGGTGTCCCTTCCCAACCCTGCCAAGTTACTGTTTAACCCATCCATGGCATCCTTCAGGGCGTGGAGGCTGCCCCGGAGCACTGCCGAGGTGTAAGAAACGCTGGGTGAGCCTCATTGCTGCCGCTCCCTCGGATGCTCGCACTATCCGTCCCCAGTGAAGACTGCCTGCTGGCAGCCCGGCTCTGGCAGCACCGCTCCGACTGGCAGCAGAGGGTAAAATGAGACTGAGCTGCACTTATTTATCCCCTTGGCCACTCAGCAAACTTGTGCAGTGTTTCTACTGGGTCCTGGCCCGTCCTGGGGGAAGCAGGAGCTCCCACAGGGGGAAGAGCGCCCTTCCAATGTTCTGTGTATACATACATTACCAAACTATCAAATTTAATCTGCTTTCAAGCACTGGTTTTGCTTCAACTGTTTATATTTCATATTAGTAGCTTTGT
>JANHGB010051559.1:0-24415 GCA_026283785.1 Coracopsis vasa
CCATCCCTGGCAGTGTTCAAGGCCAGGTTGGACAGAGCCTTGGGTGACATGGTTTAGTGTGAGGTGTCCCTGCCCATTTGCAGGGAGGTTGGAACTTCATGATCTTAAGGTCCTTTCCAACCCTAACTGTTCTATGACTGTATCATTCTATGTCCAGAAGTGAATATAGAATCCTACCTAACGGTGTCTCCAGTATCTTCAGCTATGATTATAATAAGTCAGTTGGAGATATTTCCTCTAATGCCTAAGGGACAGCTTTCCCTGACAACACTGGCCATACCACTCAGCTTCAAGCAACTGCAAAATGTCATTAGCACACACTTATTTTCCATCGTGTGGCCATTAATACAATCACACTACACAATGTCGCTGCCTAGACCCTGCCCTTTCCGTGCACGTTCCCTCCTGCCTTGCCTGAACGGGAGCTCATCCACCCTGGAAACCCCCAGTTCTTCCTGCAGTATGACTGAGCTTGGTAAGATATCTGAAGTCCAGGACACAATACATTTCTTCTTTTTTAGATAGGAGCCTATCCAGTTATACCCCCTCTACACATCTTTGCCAAACCCAGACTGTATTTTCTCCCATTCTCAGTTTATTAGAGCTATAATATTAGTATCTCATTTGTTTCCCAATGTAAAACTATAATCAAAGTCTAAGTATTCCATTGGTTTAGAAAAAAGACCAAAAGTTATACAAGCAATCTGCCTGTCAATGGAGTAATAGAACCCCTTACCACAAAACACTCTGATGTGTCCCTTGAGAACTGGCCTCATATGTCCCACTTTCACAAGGGGGAAGGTAAAGGAGAAAGGAAAGATGGTCATTAGCCAAGAACCTCTCTGTTCCAGAAAAGCATTTCAGTTGGTTCTAGAAGGATGGCTAGATAAATAATAAGAGTGGTGGTTTTATAAAAAGTTGATAAACCACAGGGTTTCACAAGGTTCACAATTCACTTTCAACCACCATTTACTTGGAAATTAAACGGAAGTGTGAAACTTATTTTCTTTCCCATTGGTTGTTATGACTTTACCTCATATCCTGTACCACGGTTGCCATTGAAAAATGAATCCAAATATTTAATTTTGGTGTCACATTTTATTATCCTTAACCCTCATAAAATTCTCACTTCAGAGCAGACTCATTTCACATCCTATACAACTCAAGAATTTTCTGTTATTTGTTTTAAAATTCTTTGCTAGTTCTGTCTCATTTTGGCATTTAGCAATTAGCACTTCATTCCACCCCATTTTGACCTCTGTGACTGCTGATGGCCCTTTTTCCACTCTTTGAAATAACTCTCTCTTCTAATCTCCTTCTTAAGGCACTTATTTATCCTACTGAACCTGGAGAGCTTCTCTGCAAGATTTTCCTTGTGCCTGGAACACAGAATTCTATCACTTCAGCAGAGAAATTTGTGACTGCTCACACCCTGGAATACGTGGGCCCTGCTGTCATCAGTACCACTTGTTCTCCAGCCTACATCAGACACCTCAGGGTATCTTATAATGCTTAACACAATCCCCAGTAGTCTCCATCTGCTTAGCACTGTTATGGTATCTACCCATACCTGTTGCTGCCTCTGATACCCTTCTCTCACCCTTGAGTTCCAACACAGCATCACTATCCCAAGAAGTTATTTGACTAAATTATTGTAATAAGAAGTAATTAAATATTATTATACCCTTACCTATTTATTTTGTTTTTGTTGAACGCTTTGTTTTCTTTAATACCCAGGCAGGAATAGTATTCCACTTTCTTCAGTGTCAATGTCACCTCTTTGAAGCCAATTTCTTTATCAATTGTATAACCTTGCCCAAATTACAACTTTCCTTCTGCTTCTGTATCCTTCTCAGGAAGAGAAATCGAAATTACACAGTGTTCCCTAATCTAAACAGGTTTTTACAGTCATGACAATGATGCCTGCTTCATTGCTAAAGGAAGAACATGTCCCTGATACTCAGACAGACTCTCATTTGGAAAAAATCAATGAGTAAGCCTCAGTAGCAGAACGGTCCCGTAACTGAGCCATCTAAAGTTCTCACTCACCCAGTATCTTAGTTCCTCTCCAGTGCAGCCTTGGCATGTTATTTGTTCCCTTTTCCCTCAGTGACTTGGTTGGTTGGTTGGTTTTTTCTTGTCCCCACAGGATCCTTTTTAAACTTGCATCCACATGTCACAGATTGACTCCAGGTGTGCACACTGCTCTGGATCTGCTAACAAGGTCATTAACTTTTTCCCATTCCCATAGCTCTCCCTCTTCCTTGTGTTAGTATAAATTTGCAGGACTGTCCTCTCCTCTGTGACCCCATTCATCCCTTTGCTAAAAAAAGGAAGACTAGGTTATATAAAACAGTATAATTAAACCTGGAAATCTGCTTTGTGATCATAAACAGCCAAAAGAAGCACATGCTAGAAAACGGTCTTGGCTGCTGATCGTCCAATATCCAAGAGATCAGAATTGACAGCAACACCCACTTTACCTATTAGATTCCCATTGAAAAATTACCAATTGCTTTGCTGGGGTAAGGCTAATAAGAGATCCCTGTTAATCATAATGGAGATTTAAAAACACTAAAGGTTTTTAAACCTCCAAAGGCTCCTCCAAAGGCAGGGTTTACTCTTCATTTGCTTTTGCTCCAACTTAGTACTTGCTCTGGTACATCCCTCCTTTGACACTTTTTGTTATGTTGTCTGTATTTTCTATATCACCTCTGCTATTACTTCACTTCCTTTACTTAAAGCCTTTCATGTGGCACTATAATCTATGAAACTTAATAACATTTAACATTTCTATAATGCTCAACGCACTTCTGTACTGCATTCACATGTACATGAACAGAATCCTATCAGGACACTCAGACTTTATTTTTAACAACCATATGCCAGGCTTTGTCATCATTTTCCTATTCCATTACATCATCCAAAGAAATAATAAGACAGTCTTCCAATTCTGTAACAAAGCAAATATAAAACATGGTTATTTCTCTGGGTAGACGATAAAAATCTTGTCATCATGGAACACAAGCCAAAACTGATAGGAGAAATGCAATCTCTATGATATACCAACTATTCTTCTAAAAGCAAGAAACCCTTCTCCAACACATGACCTGCCACCATATTTTGACAAAACCCTCAACAAAGCAACCTGATTCCAAGGTTACCAAAGCACTTTTGGTAACAATATTGGGAATATTGGTTTAATCTTTCCATTCCCCTACAGCCACAACTTTTGAGAATTATATCATCCTTTTAAAGAGACAGCAATAGCCTCAGTCATATTCCGTGGATAAATTAACATAGAAGAAGAACCTCCCCTCCTTCTTTCATTTCTCTTCACTTGACACTTCTTCACAATGCTGATTTCACCATCTGGCCAGCGTTTTTTAATCATGTCTTATGTTTACTGAGAAACACATAGTAAAAATGCACAGGGACTGGGAGACACCAGTAAAAAGAACTCTGAGGGGTTTTTCAAGCAACTACGCTTTACTTTCCATTAGCTCCTATTTTTTTTCCTTGCAGGAAAGACTTCTTTTCTTATCCATACTTTCATATTCTCCATACCCACACAGCTAACCCAGAAGTTAGAAGCACCATTTTGAATTGTGCCCATTTCTCTGGAAGCTGCCTGTGCCTCCAGGAACTGTGCTCTCTGCTGCTGGGACCCCTCTTACCTCTTACACAGATTTGCTCAGGCAGGAGTGAACCCCATGCAAGCCCTATCCCTTACATCCCAAAAGAGATGTTTCTCTGGTCAAGAAGTAACAACTTCTCAGTCTGCCTAGTTTTAATTCCCTCTTTCTTGTGTTTCTTTGTAGAGCAAAGGCAAATGCCCTTCATCTCTTCCAAGCCTAAAAGCAAATTTAAGCAAGATCAGGAGGCAAATTTAAAGTAACTCCATGGAAGGTATAAAGTATGGCTACGTTGATTCCTCTGCAAAGAATGAAAATAGCTATAAATTTATTATTCCTATCACTGGGAAGCAGCACAAAAAGTGGATCTGGAAAACCAGCTGAAGCACTGAAAAAATAATCACCAGACACTTCTCATGTCCTAACACAGACCTGAGTAAGAAAGCACACACGGCTCCTTGTTCCTGGCCAGCTTTGCTTTGTACGAGCACCATGAGATCCGACAGTGACTCCCAAAGACTGTGAACTTCCAAGTGCCTCAGAAAGACTAATGGCCATTTTGCATGATGGTCATGAGATCTGAGTAGAGCTTGGTCAAGGCCTGGATGTTTAACGAATTTAGCAGGACTTACTTACTTACATCTTTAAAGGCAGCTATGATAGTAGTGCACGGGTTCACTCCCGTTAGCTCCCTTACCCTTCTATAGATGCTGCAACTGCTCTAAATGCCAATACCAACAGGAACAAAAGCAGCCACCGTATGTTCCCATTTCTGTAAGTTCTGCTGGTTACAAGCATCTTAACAAATCAATTACAATATCTTAAGAAAGCATGTATTAAGCATGCAAGTTTGAAAAACAAAATAAAAGAGGAGATGGGTAGAAGAAGCCTTTGGTACAGAGTGAATATCATCTGAGTGACATGGGAGACTTGCACCATATAACCATATATCCAGTGACAGACTGACATCTATCTTGACAAGGTGCAACTTTGAAGGAATTGTAGGATCATGCACAAGCTTCAACTGTTCAGCTCATCAAAGTGATGATTTAATTGGGTTAACTACCTCTATGGGGAACAAAAGCAGATGATGGAAACCTCTGCAGATGTTGAACAAAGTCCCAATAGCTCAAAGTCTACTAGACAAGTTAGAAAATAAAGACAGACTTTTCACCGGAAAAGCAAGTAGCTACCGAATAACTGAACCCAGAGTTTACAGCTTTCTTTATCCTGGAAGCATTTCCATCACCATTTGCATTTCCCAAAAGAAATCTACAAATGAAAATGAGTTCAGGGAATGTGACATGTTACATAGGACATTGGTCTAGTTTAACACTAATGTCCCTTCCAACCTTATAACCTATGAATCTCAAGGAAAAAAGTAACCAGGAAAAAATAGCTCTCAACAGTCTCCCTGACTTTCTGACAAACATAATTGTCAAGATTTCCATACAAATAGAGCCAGTTGCTCTTTTCTGCCTTGGAAAAGCTCATAAAGCTGTTATTTGTTTGTGCAACGAATAACCCTAGCGACCTGAAGCGCTAAGCTGTTTCATTTGCTGCATGGAGGTCCAGTGGAGATAGCAGCTGCAGGAATGCCCCTCTCTTACCAAATGCCAGAGAAAATATGATAGGAAAAACACTGAGCTCACACATTCTCCCAAGACCCTGGCTAGCTTACATCATGGGTGCTGTGTATCAAGGTGACTATAGTGGAGACGTGATAGGGAAAAGATGAGAGAATTAACCTTGTGACATAACTCCAGAAGTCTGTTCCCTGTAGTTACCTCTTCTCCTCCTCCAAACTGTCGAGTTACAGAAACTTTCACAATCTTCCCCTTACCCCTTCGACATCTTCTTTTCTAGGACCCATTATGGAGAAATATTTGTTGATATTTTCTATTGATGGCTTTGTGGTGGCACTTCACTACGGACCAAAGCGACAGGGCTGCAACTTAGACAACAAAAGAAATTACTCGCATATATAAAAACAAAGGAAATAAAATTAAAAAAGCAGGTTAATAGAATACATTATGTCAGAAGGGACACATGGAGATCATTTAGTCCAAACCCCTGCTCAAAACAGGGCTAACTTCAAACTTGGATTCAGAGCCCTCACCAATCAATTTCTTAACATCTCCACAGGATGGAAACCCCCCAGTCTCTCCAAGCAGCCTACCTCTTTCTAAGCTGCCACATATTTGCAGTCACCTTTCCTTCAGGATGTGCACATTTCCATCCGACACACCACTCCTTGAGAATCCCTGCGTTGGTTGGCTCAGCATTGTGCTTGAAATCCTCATTAAAACAGCTCCACAGCCCTTGACCATTTGGCCTGCAACACTGTCTGAGTTATTGGAAATCAGGAAGAAAAGCTGGTCCCAGAATCAGTGGTTTCTACCTTCAGCAGGAGGCAATCACATGTTACTGGTTGAACAGTAGATTTTGGAAGTCTTCCATTGAATGCTCATGGCAAAGCAGAATATTGTGGCATCTACAGACTCAGCCTTTCTGGATCAATTCTCTAGATTTCTTCTATTAAATATTTTCTAGATAAATATTATTAAGAAATTTTGACATGATTTACAAAGCTTTACGACATGCATCCCATTTGCACCATGGCACAACACTTTCTAGCTATACCAAAAGTGCCATTATCCCTGTCCATGTGACAGCTCATGGGCTGTCTGCTGAGCAGGGTAAAATAGGTTTCTAGTTTATACTGCAGTCATATTGAGTTCTTTTCACCCTGATGAAAAGCTGTTATCATAATAGTTACAGGAAAATATAGAGCACATAAAAGAAGATATGGAAAAATTAGCAGAAAGCTGAAGCTCTGAAAGCAACAGCAATTTCCTGGTTTCCTTGTGGGAACAGAGCTGGAATGAAGCAATTATAAGGCCAAGATTTTATCATGAGCTTAGCATCAGACTCATGACACTGGCATCAAACCCCCCATCTGGAATATGCCTATCTATCAGACTGTGTGAAATAAAATAACATTATGGCCAGGATTTTTAATACAGACACTCAACATAGACCTTTGCCTTCAGATCTATGCATGTAGATGTAATAGCCTTTTTTACTTAAGAAGTGAGCACCCAAAACCATCAACCCAAAACACAGCTGCTAGGAGCCACTCAGCATTTTTTCATGATTATTTATTTATTAGCCTAAATAAAAATATCCTACCAAATAAATAAATCAGTCTGACAATTCAAGTCTTTCTGATTATTTCAGAACTGGGAGACTATCCAACAACAGGGGAAAACACTTTGGAAGGCAACCCACACATGGAATCACATATAGTAAACTCCTGTCAGCTCCAGAAGCAATGAAGTCTGTGCATGGTCAGGTAAGGGGAAATACAGCAGTGTTTTTACTTCCAAAGTGCAGCCAGTGGGGAATGGGAGACTCCTTCCAAACTTTCACTAAACTTTGAAAAACATTTTGCTTGCAGGAGTCAGCTGAAGTGCAACTGGTGCCAAAGGGAACCAGCTTTAAAAATCAGTAACGGCTTGATGCCTTGCTCATACGCAACAGAGCTCGAGCAGAGAATCAGACATGAGAGAGAATGCCAATTGAAAGCAGGAACACTTCCAAAACATGGCTGGAATTCATTCACTAATAGTTATGGCCCAAACACCTCTGCTAAACTGCCAAGTGTTCATTATCTGAAATAGCTCAGGCTGCACAAGTCATTAGATGATGTTGATTTTATAATATCTTCTTGGAAAAATCGAAAGTTCTGTACCAGATGCAGGAAGATATTTGTCCTATATCAGAAGAGAATATGCCACAGAAGAGAAGTTGGAATATAACACAAAAAAAAAGAAGAAAATAAAGATAGAAAAGATAGTTGATCTCTATATTTTATCTTTCCATCGTCATACACTTTCTTGTATTTCTGCATCTATTTTTGGTAAAAAAAGTCCTTAAGGTACTTAATTTCATCTACTCATATTCACTGGTGTACTAAGGAGTGTGCTGCCAGTATTTTTACCTTAAATCTCAGTGCTATATGCTTTTCTTCTGTAACAACTTTTCAGGTAAAAGCAGCATTTGCTGAGGGTGCTCTGGAGGCCCTCAGGCCATACCTGCTGCTTTGCTACCCAAGTGCTGCCAAGCAGAAAAGACCATGACTGAACTCTCCTTTGATCCAGATAAAATCTGGATTAATTCAGCTCCTGGCTTCAGGAATTACAGAGACAGACAGTGTAATTGCACCACCTTTTCTTCTTTGGAAACTTTAAAAAGTAAAAATAACGTAAGTTCTCAAAAATTCTCTGGGATGCTCAGACAGCCAGTATCTAACTCCCAAATGGTGTGAGGAAGAAGAAGATGCAAGGATCTGACATAAAGGTAACTGCCTGCTGGACCTACATAGATTGAGGTGATTTAGGAAATTTTCTGCAAGATGGTCCTGGTGTGAGGAGATTTTTGGATACCCAAAAGGCTGCTTATGCTTCAGCCATAACAGTAATCCTCTGTGAAGAGAAATTTAGAGCCTACTGCTTTCAGGTGCCTGAAAGGTACTAGGTAGAGGTTCTTCTATCTGAGTGCTGAACCCCATAAAATAAACTACTGGCTGTAATGTCCTAGTGGGATGGTAATTCACCTCCTAAAGCCAGATATACCTGAATGGAAGCATGTTACAGAGCACCCCTCTCCCCATCCCTCCTGTGTTTACAACCATGCTCCCCTCCAGCAGTATTTGGTGTATGAAAGGCCCAAACTAACCCAAATCACCAAGCAGGGGCCAGAAGGAATTTTCTTCCCCTTGCAGAGCTACCCAAGCAGCAAGAAAAACCACCTGGCCCCATTCCAGTTACTGTTTTTGGACAGGTCTCCAGGCTCACTTTTCCTACTCCTTTCATGTACACACAGTAGCCAGAATTTGTCACCTTGCAGGCATGTAAGATTTACCCATTCCCACGACACCTTCCTGTGAATGTTTTTTATTTATTCTTCTGCAATCGAAAAGATCTGTAAAATATGGTCAAAACCAGTGGGTTCTTCGGAGATTTTCTTGGAAAAATAAAAAGAAAAAAGAAATAAAGCCATAAGTTATGGTTATTAAAATAAGCTGTAGTACCGCCTTGCAGACCATCTCTGCCTTTGCTATTTCAGGCACTTAGCCAACAGAGGCAAAGCAATGAGCAAAACTGCAGAGTGCAAAGTCTAATTTGAAGAATAATTATTATCATTATATTGCAAGACCACGTTCTCTCACTGGGACCTGCGTGAGGAGTTTCAGCCTCCGATTAATATTTGGCAGCAGGCTTGGAAGTTACTGATATATCTGCAAGACTTTTGCAAAGGTTACCAATTGCAAAAGAGACAGAGAAGTAGGAGGAAGATCTCTGGGTTTCAAATAGTGTGTGGAGGACACTGAGGAACCACCCTGTCTCCAAGGAGAACAGCATGGAAAATTAGAGCTGTCATTGAAGCAAGGCAGGAACAGAGGGTGTTTATGAAGATCACAACAGTCCATATCCTACCTGCAGTCAAATCTGGCAAAATTCTCACTAACATCAATGTAAACCTGCAGCTTCATCCTTCTAAATCTCTCTCTGGTTTGCTGTTTGTAAAGGGGAAGGTCTTCAAAACCAGTTATACACCAGTTCTGCAAGGGTTGCTGGGTCTAGACTGCGCAAGTAGATACGTGCCACCGCCCTCCTTCCTGGGCAACATCACACTGTCAGAGCACAATCCCCAGAGTGATACCCCAAAGGAATACTGAGCACTTAGGCAGCTCCTCTAGGGCTGGGGTATATCTAGGCACGTCAGAGGATGTCTTCAAAAGCCTGCACACTTAGCAGTGTAGAGAGCTGATAGGAGGTATTAAGTATAGAGTGATGCATGAATCACCCCTCCCACTCCTGTGAGGAGCAGTTAGGGGCTTGAGTCCTTTCTAATACCTGAAGCACTCTGTTCTAAGCAGTAGAAGTTGATTGTAGGGTGCATTAGGAAAGCCTGCCTCTTATAGGCATTCTCTGTGTTTAAAAATAAAGCCTAGGTGATGGAGACATTTCTGTGAATCTGACATTTGCAGCCAGCTTGTTTGCAGAGTGCACTGAGCCCCCTTGTCCACATCATAGGATTCATTTCATAGGTATTTACCACCCTCAAGATAGGAATACCACGCTTGTGCACAGAGGGCTCCTGACATTTTAAAAACTGACAAAAGTAACACCCAAAGAAAACAAAAGGGCAACCACACAGTTCAGTGCAGTGTAATTCCGTACTGAGAAAGCAAGCAACTCATCTGTATCAACAGCTGATAGGAAAATCAGATGTGGACTACAAACATCTGAAGTTGCCAGAAGCCTCAATAAAAGCACAATAATGGTAATGATCTTTTCCAACCCTAACTATTCTATGATTCTATGATGATGGCGAGGATGATGATATTAGCAGTAATAGCAGTAGTATTAAACTATATATTTTAATTTACAAGATCCACAGAAAAATTGCAGCACATTTAAAACTGATCAGGAAGGATCCATGTTTTAAATAAAAGCACTTCAGCAAGCATCATCAGAGCTGCAACACTGAACCCAGCTCCAACACATGGAAAAGCAGTGTCTGATGAGTGGGTTTCTTTGGGAAGGCTTGAGCTTTATGGAAGTATCCGTGAGCTTTGACATATCCTTGACACATGTCTACACATCCTCAAAGCACCTGGTCAGGGGCAAACATATGGCTCTGAAATCTCCCTGTGACCTCATTATCCAAGGGTCACTGACTAGGGTGGCTCTAGCAGCTTCCATCTACCTAGGGAGGTTTTAACCCATGACTGTTCATGTGCTCTGAAATGTTAAAGGATTCCTCTCAGGCATTTAATCGAAAGCAGTCAAAGACAGAAGCTTTGGATTTTTCCTTGTTCTGAATGAAGTCGTATCAATGAGTGAAGCCAAAATATTTGCACTATAGCTGTTCCACCACAAACGATGAGAAAGCAAAACCTGCTGCACCACTGCCCTAAGCAGTAAGACTCTTGCATTTCATTCCTTATGGCCATTTAATCTTTGGTCTTAAATGTCTCAAAACATTTAAGAGCAAAACCTGCTGCACCACTGCCCTAGCATCGAGCCTCCTTCATTTCATTCCTTATGGCCATTTAATCTTTGGCCTTTAATGTCTCAAAACCATCTGTTATCAGTGACTAAGAGAGGACAGAGTCGCATGCTGATAAGAAACTACAAAATGCAGCAGCTCCTGGGAAAACCATGTTTGATGAGGCCAGCCCCCTTCCGAAGTCAAAGAGGCAATGGCTCACCTTGGGGAGCCGACAGCCCATTAGCAGCAGGCAGGGAGGGAGGAGACCAACCCTCCCATGCCCAACACTTCTGCTGAGAGCTCATGGAGATGGGGACAGAAATAGCTGGGTTCAACTGCAGCAAAAGCTGCAAGACTGAGGTTTGTGTTAGTGCATCAGTACTGAGGCAATAACCAGATCAGCACAGCAGGCCAAGCCACAGCCGCTAAGGTGACATCTGGCAGTCACCAGCAACTTGCTTTAATGGAGAAACGTGTAGAAAGGCTGGATGAAACAAAAACCAAACCAAAGCCAGGAGCTGCACTAAATCATGTACTCTTGTTTCCCTTGGGTGGTAAAGGCGAGTTCTCACCTTCTTGAAAGCAGCAGAGCAGCCCACTGGCCCGTTCTCACTTTCAGCATCCCATGTTCCATCTTCCTTCTTCCCTACTGTGCTATAATATTTGATTATTTGTACAAATAACAGGAATATATAAAAATCCAGAGAAAAAACACTGCAATTGTCCTCTTTATGGGCTTATATAGCCCATTAATTTCAGTATTTTCAGCTTCAGAGAATAAGTCTCCTCTTTTCAAGCCTTCTGGTATTCATGGCAAAGAAATGCCCCAGACCATGTAAAGAGTTGGTCCCTGGCAGGTGGGTTAGAACAGCAGCTGGCAGAAAGGTCCTCCCCCAAAGCATGGTTCAGCATTGGGTCTGAGCAGTGAGAAGGTGTAGTAATAATGGCTTACATGAGGTAAAAACAGGGCTGGAAATAGGGGTTTATTCATAAAATAAAAGTCCATAAGCGCTATTAGCAGCAAATCTCTACCTCTACAGGCTACCGCAGGCTAGGAGGTTATGCTGGGGGGAATTTGATGCATATTTTTTCTCTTCTTACAATTTTTCCTGGACATTTGCCTTGGCTGTTAGTTCAAACCAGATACTGCACTAAGTGAGGTTTGACCCCTCAAAATCTGCCCTTTGGCTTTTACAGGTTCCTGGAGAAGCAGAACAAACAAGGTTGCGTTAACACAACATGCAAACACTCAGCCGTGTAATTTCTCTTGCTGAGAAACCCTGAAGAGCTGTTGTACAAACCAGGTGATATATTTAGAAACAGCGAAGATAACTACAGAGCACTGTGTCAGTGCAGACCCAAGGAAAGAGACAGAAATAGAGGATGAGCAGGTTCTCACAGGCAATAACTGGGCAAAAGCTGTGCTCTGCCTGTGGCCAGTTTTATTGTCTCTCTTGACATACATCAACAACTGTTACAAAAGTCATAATATTTACAAAATTTACAGGCACAACACTGACATACTGCATTGTGCTGCGTGGATTCCCCTAAAAGATGTCTCCCATCATGACAAGGCAGCGGCACAGGACCTGGGGATGATAACTTGAGAAGTGTTTTAAACAAAAAACAAGAGGTAAAGAAAGAAAAACAATAAAGCTATCAGTGTATCTTACTGTAGTCTGCTTCTGCGCTTCTAGAATAAGGACGAATATAATGCTGAAGAGAATGGAGAATAGCACTGCTACCATATCTTGGGCTGACAGTAGCATCAGCCCAAGCAGGAGGACATAGTTAAGATCTTCCAGAAAATTGCCCAAATTACTGTATGTCTGGTATACCCTACAAATAAATTCCTCTCTAAAAGTTACAAAGAGTTCTGCTATTAACCTCAGCTGGAGCACAGTTTCACCTAATATTTTGATTATGAATCTCTCTTTTATTGCTCTCTTCTGAATATAACATTACTTTATCTTGGCTTCTGGGCCCCACAAAATCCCGTTATAATTTATCATACTTCTACGGTAACTCTGGCTCAAAGGATGCTGTCATAATGACCATGAATATAATTGCCTCACCATGCTGCAAGCTGTAGTAAATCATCAGCCACCATAGAAAAGATCAAAGTAGGCTAATTAAACTGTATCCTTAGCTGTCTGCTGCAGACATTTCAAACTGCTTTGCCTCCCAGCTGGAAATCAGTGTTTCACAAGAGCTAAAGCAACTCTGAACAAAGACCAAGAAAAACATATACTTGCACTTAAACAGCTGTTTAGTCTGTCAAACTGTAATAAAACACTGAAAAGACAACTGGTAGATAATGAATAATACAGTCAAAAGCGTCTATAAGAATCATCAGACTAGAGAGAAACAGGCAAGAATATACATAATATATTGAATGGTCTCTTGACTTCAGTCATGTAGAAATAGCACACCTTAATTTCCCTAATTAGACAAGTGTAAAAAGTAGAAGCACTTGGCAAACTTCTCTGGGTTATCCACAAATACTACTAGCTTTCCAACAAAGGAATGGTACTCTTTGCTAAGGGCATTTATTAACTTTAGAGCAACTGGAACAATATTAAGAAGCTGAACCTTGATACCCTCCACCTGGAATTAAGAGTCAGGTTAACTTGAAGGAAACTATCCCTTCCTCCCAAAGACTTCCTGAAAGAGCAAAAGTTTGCAGTGTAAGGCATAAATTAAGAACAGGTAAATTCATATTTTTAACTAATTCACGAAGAGACTTGGATTTAAAAAGCGAGTTGAGTCACATCATAAAATTTAATCCATGTAAATGCAAAACATCTGATGCTTCTGAGGAGTTAAGATTAGGCACTAAGATGCACTTTGGGCTTTTCTGTGTTGAGCTGAAGTCCATCTGGCCATCACAAATGGCAGTGGATTGGACCTGGCCTGTTTCCTATGAAGTATTTATGTTTTTAACTGGTAGCAGTGACTGATGCCCTGATTGACTCTCACCAGATTTCAGTATAAACCTCATAAGGCCTGTGGGGATTTAAGAACTGTTGCTATTCTGCATTACTTCACAGAGAAATGAAGGCAATTCACCATTTTAGTATTGCAGAAAGAATCACTGCTGAAGTGTGATAGGAATAATCTTTTCCACAGGTTTCTCTTCAGCCACAGCATAATAATGGGGCTGTGTTTCTTGCCCCATTATTAAAAGTGTAAGACAATCCCCTGTTATGAATGATGACCTGAAAATTGAGCTAAGGAAAAAAGGGAAAGATTCATACTTCTGAGCTAATAATTAAAAAATTACATACTTCAGTGAAGAATGAAATATTTTGTTCACAAAAGCAACCTTGACGCAGCTGAGGCTCCTTGTCCTACGAATTTACTTAAATATCACATACTCCTACATGCACAACAGCCACTACTACTCACAGTGACCCTCTTCCTCCTCTCTTCAGATTCAGGGAGGAAAAGCCTTATGGGACTCTGACCTTGCAGGGAATGGTGAGGAGAGAGCCCAGCAGGGGAACTCAGCTCACAAAGAAAGCAAAAACTACACATTTCAGCTACAAAATCTGACAAGACACCAAAGCAGCATTGCTAAATCAATGCATTTCTGGGTTTGGCAATAACTAAAAAATGAAAAATACTTTTTTTTTTCCTTTCCAGAAAGTGGAATTTATGAAAAAAGTTGTTTTCTAAAGAACACAGTAAAAAATTGTGTCAAGAAATGCATTTATTTTAATAAAGAGGTTGTCAAGAAAATTTTTTCTAAGCTGCACATAAAAATATTTAGCTGCCAAAAAATCACCATAAACCTCATCTTCTCCCCAGGGTATAATGTGTTTATTCTAAAAAACCTAGAAGAAAGATTCTTCTGTTTAATTTCATGAGACATCAGCAAAACTGACTTCTGGCAAGTGGTTATACTTTTATTTTAGTATGCCACCAAAAGATTGCTTTTTGCGTTGGAAGTCAGCGGGATTCAAAATACACCAAGGACTTCTGTTGCACTACACCTCTGTTTCCATGCATAGGCAGAATCAGAAAGCAGGGAAAAATTGCTGTCACCAGCTGATCTCAGCTCTCTTAAAATCCTCCCAGAACTTCACCATTGTCACTTAGAGTCATGCACTTGTACAGACAAGTACAACGTCTGCACGTAAAGTAGGGTGAAAGGAAGGAATCAACTACATTGCATGCAGATAGGGTTTGTAGGTGATCTTTGGTTCCCAACATGGCAGTCTTTAACAGGAGAAGTAAAACCAGAAAAAAGGAAAAATTCCCCTTGTAACCTCAACTATTTCCATTGCAGTAGGAAAATTAATATCTAGAAGCAAGTAATAGGTTGGGATATTTTTTTTCCTTTTTGGTTGTGTGATTAAGCCCATGCAGTATATCTCAGCCTAAATACTATTTTATTGTTATTAGAAAAGTGAGCTTTGGACCAAAATTAAAAGTATTGCTCGGTCCAAACGAGCATTGTTTCCCAGTAAAGTTATTTATTTCATTCTTTTGATTAACCTTTTACTATATATATTTACTTTGAAATTGAAATGATGCCTAAAAATGGCAAATTCAAAACACTGACAGGAATCTTGTTGCCATTTTCCATGACCATTTCCTCTTGTCTCTCCCCACCTTTGACAGAAATTCTTCACTATATTTAACCCACACTATTGACTTCTGTACCTGGGGTAGGGATTTCTCTGGCCAGATTATAGGCACCCCTAAGACATCTGCATCCCAGTAAGTCTCAACCCAGCAGAAAAGTGTGAAGTACCTTAGGCAATTCACAACGCAGAAGCACCTATTTCTCCCACTGACTTAAAAAGTAATCTAAGCAACTAGCTCAGGTGGCTTCCTCCAACATGCCAATGTTTCAAGGTGGGTGAGTTAAATACCACCCCTTTAACCTGCCCTTTCTACAGAATTTACTTCTTCTGCAGCAACAAGGGTTACCCAGCTACACTGCAGCACCTTCGAGCAGTGGCTGGCATGTACGGTCTTTGTGGTCTGGGTTCAGATTTATTTCCACTCCAACCAAATAGACCTCTTCAGTTCTGCTGCAGTTATTCCAGTTTTGGCCATGAAACAAGAGTGTCCCTTAAGTGGCTCTTTGCTCTTTACACAGAGCTGCGCTTGTTAACTATTTGGAAGAAATATTCAAGGCTGAGATACTCAAGGCTGAGGACAATATTCAAGGCTGTTAGGTAGGAAGAACTTTCCCAGCTATCAGTTCAACAAAAAATGATTCCTTCGTAACTAACTAAAACAACATCTAAATGTTTCTCCAAGCAGAGTATCCTCTGAAAGTATCCTAGGAATAAAAGACAAAAAACAGGAAGCATCTGTGTTTTAGTGTGGTCTGTCCATCCTTTCTCATCTTTCTGTCCTCATGTCCCAGTCTGTAAATCTTTAGGGTGACACATACAGTGCAGTTGGACCAGGGAGGGTGAGGAGAAGAGGAAACAGTGTCCAGAGCTGGGTGAAAATGGAGCAGCAATGTCTGGGGCCATAGAGAGTATCAGAACATAAGAAATGTCCTTCTGGGTCCAATGCTTTCTTTGCAGCAGCAGTAATACAAGATGGTGCTAGGAAATGCTCTGGCCACTTTCTGCAGGCCACTGCCGTTGTACCTTAGCAGTGTCCAGGGTCACCAGATTAGGCACGGTGGAAGATCCAACCCTGTCTATTCCATGTAACATCCATTTTGTCCATTAGTGCATCTAAGCCCTTTTTGTGCTCGCAGATACTACGTGCCCTCCAACAGCAGCATGTTCCAGAGGTTCATTACCCGCTGTTAAAAGTTGTTTCCTTGTGTCTGTTCCAAGTGGTAGATCAGATTCATCAGACACCAGAAATATTTCTTTCCACTGACTTGAAAAGGCAATTTAAGCGCATCATTCAGATGATTAAGGAAGTTAAGTCAGCTTGTGACTGCATACGATAACATTTTTAATTGTTTCTCTTTGATTGCTAGCTATAATTAAAAAGCAAAAAAATCCTACACATGCATGTATAGACCCATGTAGGGACACAGGAGTGCACAGAGGTGAGCTGATGCTTCATTGAGCTGGCTCTGGCAGAGTGGTTCTTCTTTTCCAGCCTGGCTGCAGCTCCTGCCTGTTCTCTGCCGCGGTCCTTCCCTAGCACTGCTCCAACCACGGGAGTGCAGCCAGCTGGCTGATCAACCAGAAAGCTGTCTGGGGCCCCAGAGTGAGCTGTCAGCCCTGGGAGCAGCAGGAGCTCACACCAGAGCGAGAGGGGAGCAGAGCTACACTTCCCATCAGCATCTCGCCCCTTGAGTCAATTCATGGCAGGACAATGCTCGCTCCTAGGACACTCCTAGCAGGCAGTCAGCTGCTTCTACAGTAGAAGATAAAGATCCCAAAGTATTCAAAGCAGCACGTGAGGATTTCTAGGAACCTGTAGTGTCCACAAGCACATGAACTACAAGAGGAATAAGAGTTGGTATAGGAAAGGAAATAAACAAGCTGCAGAATACTCCAGAGGACAGCAAGACTAACAAATTAAGTACGAAAATTAAGCAATTAGACAACCATTCTTACACACAGTTTTGCTTCATCTAATTTGTTGGCTTCCTTTTATCCAAATAGATTGCAGTGAGAGCAGTCTGGGAGAGGACCAGGAGACTCCTTTGGACTGCCAGGAAATGAACCATCCAGATCCAGTGTTCACTGTCACAAATATTTCTGCTCATTGTCAGATTTACCTCAAAGTATCCAGCTGTTAATTACAGTAAGTTTAATAAGCTACTTTCACTGCCCAGAGCCTTGTGTTAGACTTTGTTACAAACTGCTGATACTTTATTCTTTAACTGCTCTTAACCACTCTAAACTGCTGAATTTTACTCTTTTATGATACATAAGAGAAGAAAAAAAGGTAGTATTAGATAGGAAAGAAGTTACCCTTACTATGGCTGCTGCATGCCTTTGGAGAGCTGTTGTGTCCAAAGCAAAGGTGCTTCCCAAAGGCAGTGGAAACAAGGTATAGTCACGATCACATCAAACCGTTACAGATGGCATCAGGGTCTTGTATAGTCACTGATTTTCCCTTCAGCTGGGAGGATGCATTAGCAGTTATACCTGCAGAAATCTTTCCTGAGGAAGCAAATTTGAACACTTCGATCTTCTCCCCTTCTCCTCCTAATCCATGAGGGGTGATACTGTAAGTAAATAAAGTGGCACACATGGTAAATGCACTCTTCAGAGCCCCTGTGAGAGGGACTTTGCCTCAGCCATGCCAGAGAGGAGCTTCTCTGGAGACATCGTTACCAGCTCTGAGGTCCAGGACACTCTCCCTCTAAAGTGATGTGCCCATCAGAAAAACAGCACATAAGAGTCAGAACTGCAGAACAGTTGCGGTTGGAAAGGACCTTAAGATCATTCAGTTCCACCCCCCCTGCCACAGGCAGGGACACCTCACACTAAACCATGCTACCCAAGGCAATGTCCAACCTGGCTTTGAACACTGCCAGGGATGGAGCATTCACAACCTTCTTGGGCAACCTGTTCCAGTGCCTCACCACCCTAACAGTAAAGAACTTCTTCCTTATATCTAACCTGAACTTCCCCTGTTTAAGTTTGAACCCATGCTGCCTTTGTCCTTAACATACGAAGTATTTAGAACCCACAGCTTAATTCCTACCTGCTGCTGTTCTGGGTCACTGTGTCATATTTACGGACCTTCTGTGTTGAAGTACACAGTTTTCCCAGGGCATGTGACAACTTCCTTTCAATTTTACTACCCCCCTGACTCGGCAAACCTTCACTCCCCTTTTCCCCTGTGACATGTTTCCTCAAAAGAAGGCTCGTGGAGACTGTTCTAGATCACACCAGTTCCTGATCTAGATCTTGCCCATTTTTTATACCTTCATTCTTAAACATGTGACTCATTTGTCCTACACATTTTTCCTCTTTGTGCTTCCACTGGAGCTTACACAACACCTGTCACACATTCTTCTTCCACCAACATCAGGCGCATTCACGAAACTCAGGTGCAACCATGAGAGTCTCTGTGTCCAGAAAACATTTTGCATGTGACACTTTAATCCAACCTGATCTTTCCCATCTCCCACCCAACAAGTGCCAATTCACTTTCCAGAACTTCTTATAGATGTTGCTAGCACTAACCCCAGGGAGTGCATGAGTGACTGTGGTGGTTTAACTTGGACTGGCTGCCAGGTGCCCACCCAGCCACTCTTTTACTCCCTTTCCTCAGTAGGGCAGCAGGAGATTTTAAGACTAAAAATCTCATGGTTTGAGATAAAGACAGGGAGATCACTTACAAATTACTGTCACAGGAAAAACAGACTCAATCTGGGCAAAATGAAAAAATACAATAGAATAGTGAGAAACAAAAACAAAACTAAATATGCCTTTCCCCTCACTCCCCCTTTTCCAGGCTTAACAGTCCTTCATTCCCAACTCTTCTGCTTCCTCCTAAAAAGGGTTCTACAATCAGTCCTGGAAAGCACTTCACTGCATTTCAGTTCATGGTTTTTTGCATTTCAAATCCATAAATCTCATGTATTTCACTTCAAGACAGTTCTTGACACTTTCACTCATGCTGGATAGTACTTTCTCTCAGCTACATTAACAGGCCTGCTTGAGTAAGCTCTTTGTGAGTGGTAAGAAGAGTGAGAGGAGACCTTCTGGGTTTTAAACTTAGGCTTCAAGTCAAAGAAAGGCAGTAAATACAGATTTGAATTGTCCTATTCTTCTCCCAGCCTTAAATAAATAAAGCTCCAGCAGGAAAAAAAAAGCAGATTGCTACAGTTTGAAGAGGAGATTCCGTTTAACCTCTTAATGGGCTACATCCTGAGGTCTGTCAGTAGCATCCCACACACATCCCCATTATCCACCACAAAAGATCAAGTGGAGAACGGGGGACAGAATTGATTTCCTGTCCGCAGAGTGGCAGCTCTAGCATAAGTCAATGTTATCTGGAACACTGAAGTGGAGCAGGGCACTTTAGGATAAAGGCTTAATGCTTTATCTGCTCACATAAATACTTCCAGATAAAAGAAATTGGATTTAAATAACATTCCAGCTGTGACACCAACTGACAGAGGTTAAGGAGTGCCCAAGATAAAGCCACATCCTTTACCCTCTGAAGAAAAAAATTAAAAAGAAGGCAAAAAAGGAAAGAAAGGAGAGAAAGAAGGGCCCTGTTCCTGTTCAAGGTAAGACCAATGCATCAGCTTCATCTGTGAGTTATTTATCACCCCGTAAGCCTTGTGTGCAGATCCCCATCAACACGTGAAGGCAGAAGGCAGATTCACCGAGCCAATTACATTGCAGCACTGCAGCATTTTGCTGAACATCAACTTTTTCTTCAAAGGCATTGACTTAGTTACCAGTTCTGCTGGGTGCAGACTTTATAAAACCGTGCTCACCACCTCTGGGTTTTGACTAGAGGATGAGCTCTTCTTCCTTAGATTTGCCCCTTCAGTTGCCTCTCTGGCAGCATGCTTGCATTTCTCTGTCCTCTGCCCATTTCATCTCTCTGTGGGTCCACCTCCTGATGGCAAAATTCCCAGCTTGCCTTACTTGAGGTTTTTTATTCTTAAAAAGAAGGAAGAGGTCTTCAGTTCTTATCCCTGCATCATTTGTAAAACGTAAAATTGTCATTAGCTGAGAATTCGCACAAGGGAAGATTTTATTAAGCTAAAATGAGAAAAAGGAAGAACACATCAATTTGTTCCCAAAACATATCACAGATATTGGCTGAAATTTGTGATATTCTGCCAGCCTTGACCTCATAGCACAAGAAAACTTGTACCAGGTAGGCGTAACTTTAAAAACATGAGTATAGAGAGGAGTCTGCTTATTTGAATGTGCTTTTATGAACAAATACATGGATGCAGACAGCATGAGTTAGGATACATTACCTTGTATAGTGTAGTACATACAAACCAAAATAATTCAGTACAAATAGGGATCTAACTTAGATATGATTGTCTCTTTTGTAGTTCCCATAGATTGTCCATGACAGCTCTCCAGCCAAAGACTGATTCAGAAGAACATGGGTAACTCTTAGCAGGTGTCTGGTCCTGTTGAAACGTATATGACTAAATTGCTTTAATGAACTGGAACTTCAGTAGCTATGTGAAATAAATGAGGAACACTCATAACCAACAAGCACTATAGCAAGTAAACCCTGAGACTAACAAGGCAATTTGGCAGACTTCTCTTATTCTTGAAAGGTAACATTAAAGGCATAAACTTTATCACTGCAAGATAAATGCTGCATTTCTAAGACTACATCCTGATCCTGTCAAAGTCAACATGAAAAATGGGCACAGACAAAAATTAAAACAGAAGGACAGACTTGATACTCACTGCGACTGTATAATATCTCAACTCAGTACTTGGTGACTCAAAGTTACCGCTATTTCACAACATTAACAAAGGTTCCACTCAAATATTTTTTAAATAAAGCATTCATGGGGGTTTTTTCCTTTTATCAATGGGAAAAAATTAGGCCAAATCACAAAGATAACATTCCTTTTAAATGCTATTTTTTTCCTGGAACGAAAAGAAAAAGAACAACAAACCCGTGTACAAAAGATGTATTATGGACAGTCCACTTTTTACAGTGCCTAGCACCCTAAGTCCATGAACTCCTTGAGTCAGAAGATATGCCTGAAATATAAATGCTAAATACTAGCATATCAACACACATGACTGTTCAGGTGTCAGCTGACTACAGTGTGTTGATAAATGGCTTTCAGTAGAGACTAAAACAAGTAAACTCAGGTTCAGAAAAGGATTAGATAAATTTATAGAAAACAGGTCTGTAAAGTGTTTCTAAAAAGACTAGCAAGGATATTGAGAGGACTAGACTTACACAGTGTCCCAGTAAACAGTCTTCTCTGCCACTGCTGGTGATGAAATACTAGACTAGAATGATCATTGCTCTAGAAAGTATGGTGTTTCTTCAGTTATTGTTTATAACTATTCATGGTTAATTAAGCCTAGCTAAACAATTCCACACAGGCAAAACCTCTGTCTTCAAAAGTTTGTATATGCCCTGGTAGGGAAAGGCAGCAGCATGCACACACCACACACTAGGATGTCTAAAATTTCAATCCATGTTTTGTAAACACCTCAATATGTGGAGCCCTGCTGAATCTCCAGTGTTGATGCAGACACTTTAAAAGTTTCACATATCTACACAGTTTTCTGGCATAAATATACCTGCTTTGCTATGTCATCTTTCACAGAACTATCAGGACCAGAATCCCAGGTGTTGATGTGCTCAGTTTAGCATATCATGGGAGAATGAGGCTCAAAATCTGACCCTCTGGGCAGGTTGCAGTTCCAGAGTAAGACATCAGATATCTGCATACAGATACCTACCTGTGAGCCAGCAATCCTATTATAGTTACTATGATCCAGTGATCAATTCAGTTGCCTAAACAGTCAGTTTTACTGCATCAAAGATGCCTATATCTGGGCTTTTATGTGTTTGGAGAGTCAACACAAAGCTTGTAAGAGATCTATACCTACCCAGAGCAACAGATGGAGGCCAGACAAAGGCAGGATACTCGAGGGCATCTCAACAATACTTAATGCCTAAAACAACTGAGTGACACCTTTGGTCAATTTAGATACTAGTTTACCTTGTCATGAAGGAGACAGCTGCTGGCTCTACTGCTGAATGATGCCATGATGACAGAGTTGAGTCAGCTGGTGATTCAGTTGCCTAAGCAAGTGTGGTGCCATTTGAGTTGCCCTGCGGTGTCTGAAACATCCATAGAGGGCTGATGAACAGATCTGTATCTATCCAGAGTACCATTCATACACCAAGGGTACCCTGGACATCTCGGGTATGCTAAAAAGCTACGAAGAAGAAACTGACTCCTGCCCTAAGTCTCCTACGACAGGAGGAGTCATACAAATACACACCAAAGTCTATGTACTTTCATGTTGAGTAGAAACCTGCCCAGAAGGTCCTTCTTTGGTGATGAAAGTCCAAATAAACAGTGTTACTGTGACAGCCTTTGATAATGAGTTCATTACCTGTGTCTCCACTATATATTTTAAACATGCTGACTACAGACAGTAAAGCACTACCTCTATCTCACAAAGGCACATTATATTGGCAGCATCAAATGATAAATGAGATGGCACTGAAAGAGTTTTCTCCTTTGGGAAGGAGATAACACCTACACAGGAACAGATTTTCCATGCACATAGAAGAGTGGATGTGTATTTATTGATAGTGTTTAATCAGTCTGTTAGATTGCACTGAGTTAGCATACTGCGTCTATTTTTAGCCTACGCTGCCATTATGGCAGTAACGTGCCATTGCAGAGCAGTTCATATTTCAAGTTAAATACTATTTAATTACAGCCAAATATGTCAGGATAATTTCAGTAGGAGATTTAGTGCTGAATTCTATCATAGGAGATCAAGCCTAAATCCACAATATATAATCCGATGGCCAGCCTTTACTATA
Source organism: Coracopsis vasa (assembly GCA_026283785.1). Taxonomy (NCBI): domain Eukaryota; kingdom Metazoa; phylum Chordata; class Aves; order Psittaciformes; family Psittacidae; genus Coracopsis; species Coracopsis vasa. The sequence continues at coordinate 23,163 of JANHGB010051559.1, forward strand.
TGAAGTATCATTCAGAGTGTGATCAGTTAGCCAAAGATTGTCACCCTTCAGGTCCTTGTCCTTTTCTGTTGACTGCATTGACTGTGGCTGCATGTCTGAAGGCTCAGACATCCTGATTTTCTTTTGTACTTCTCTGCATCCTGATTAGCTGCAGCAGCTGTTAAGCTGTTTTGCCACAGAGAAGCAACTTAGCATACCACAGCAATAGGTTTTGTTTCATGTCCATTTTCAGCTGTGGAAATATTGTCTATGGAAAACAAAAGAGAGTTTTCTATCAAAGAGGATGGACATTGCACACCGTGTTCCAGCATCTTTAAAATAAGTCACAATTCCTGATGGTCTCTGTGTCTCCTCCTTCATGACATTGCTCCATGGGAAGAGAAACAGAGGGAAGATTGATCTTACAAGGCTCCAAATGCAAGAGTGTTTGTAGAAAAGGAGCAGTTGCTTATTATGACTTTCCTGATCTGTCAGAGAAGAGCACATGGTCAGAACAAGAGAAGTCTAGCCAGGCAATAAATATGGAGTGAAAAAATACATTAACACACTCACTTACCACACACAATGTCACATAAATCATGCAGAATACTATTCTCTCTGGCTGAACTGTAACCAAGTTTAGCTTTCCAGTCGTTAAGACTGTTTGCTTGTCTAAGAGCGTGTTAAGAGCTGCAATGTGAGGTTGACCTCTTTTCTATACAGATCTCTGATGAGGGCAGCAACAGCCATATTTTTACCCAGTGCTGGGCAGAGGGTTGCAGACAAGACATGCATAAATGCTGAGCTCTCATTTGCACATCATACCCTTTTTCCTATATTGGTTTCTTTCTATACAATAATTTATGTAGGTTGGAAATAAGTATTTATTCTTTCTGTATATGGAAACTCAGAATCAAGACTCTGCAAATACTGCTTTTTTCTGACCTTAGAAGGAAGTAAGAGACAGTGAGGTTAAGAATGCAAGAAAGGTTCTCTTGCTGTTTCTTGGTAGTGACTGCAGCCACCAAGAAACATTGCGTACACTCAAATGTCTGCTCTGTGGTTTCATGGCATTATCCTCTGACTTGCATTCTGATTATGGTTTCAGCCAAAGTCTTTACTTCATCCACAATTACGATTTTCTGTTTTGAATTCTCATTCCTGTTTTAAAAAAAGAAATACACAAGTCGGTGTTCCTGTTCATTCTTTCTTTAAATGGAGAATAGAACAATCGAAGTTTCCTTTTTCCTTACCTCTTTACTACAGCTATATAC
>JANHGB010051561.1:0-25501 GCA_026283785.1 Coracopsis vasa
AGGTCTCAGGAGAGCAGAGTAGAGGGGCAGGATCACCTCCTTCGACCTGCTGGTCACGCTCCTTTTGATGCAGCCCAAGATATAGTTGGTTTCTGGGCTGTGAGTACACAATGAAGCCGGATTGTGTTCAATTTCTTGTCAATCAACACCCCCAAGTCCTTCTCCGCAGGGTTGCCCTGAATCTCTTTTCTAACCAACCTTTAGCTGTGCTTGGGATTGCCCTGACCCAGGTGTAGGACCTTGCACTTGGCTTTGTTGAACTTCATGCCCCCCTCACAAGCGTGTCCAGGTCCCTCTGAATGGCATTCCTTCCCTCCAGCATATCAACCGAACCACACAGCTTGGTGTCATCGACAAACTTGCTGAGGGTGCATTCAATCCCACTGTCCATGTCACCAACGAAGATGTTGAACAAGACCGGTCCCAACACCGATCCCTGAGGGACACCACTGGTTACTGGTCTCCAGCTGGACATTGAGCCATTGACCACAACTCTTTGCGTGCAGCCAGTTCTTTATTCACCAAGTGGACAATCCATCAAACTAATGTCTCTCCAGTTTAGAGACAAGGATGTTAGATATCAGTAGTTTAGGGGTACCAGTTAACTTTTCTTATTGCTTTGGGGATCCCTGTGTGAGTGCTGTTGCCATTTGTCACCCCACCCCTCTGAAGCCAGTCTCTGCCTAACACATACTGTTGCATAATGGCTCTTTTAGAAGATTGAAGTGTCATTTTTAGAAATAAGGAATTGAGGAGTTCATGATGTTCCCATGATGTTTTTCTTTAAAGCCACTTAGTTTCCTAGGGTATGTCTGCATTTTGCATTCAAGGAAGATGTAAACTTTTTCTGGTGAGGGTACTGATAGAAGGACTGCTTTCCATAGAGGAGTTACCTGCATTAAATATGCATAGGCTGTCTAAACAAGATCCATAGGGAATATGAAAATGTTTTAATGACTGTAGTGTAAGGACAAAGAAAAGGAAGGAATGTAGGTGCATGTTAATGGCAAAACCAAACTAAAATAATATGATAAAACACCGTAGACATTTGCACACTTCTGACATGATGTCAATATTAGACCTGAAAGCCAGCCAGCAAGCGAATACTCTGCATAGACTAAGAAATGTTCCCTATGAAAGTCCACAGAACTGTAACATGCTCCTCCCAACTTATTTTTCTATGTTTGTATTTACAAAGCAAACATAAGATTTAGAGACCCCTACCAAAATTCAGTTGTTCAGATATGACTTACGAAATGTCAATAACTCTGAATATACTCTAATATGAAGCAAGCCAGAGCATGTTTCTGCTGCATCATTTGTACTGAAAGCCTGATGGTTGTGGGGGAATAATATGGGGTCAGTATCCACATGATATGAATGAAATACAAATTGAATGCATTCACGTTGCCTACTCAGCAAGGCCACTCTTTGTATTTTGCTCCGTAAAAATCAGTCCGTGTTGATTATCAGCACTGCAGTATTGATCATCCAGAGTACAGGCAAGCTGTTTAAAGGTGAAAGGACAAGAAAAAAGCTCCTAAAAAAGGCCAGAGTCAGCAAACAAATATCTCTCATTGGCTTTTGGGAATATAAGAGTCTCAGTGCATGACACATCATCACATGTGAGTGGGACATGGAGCTTAGCCAAGTTAATGTTTGTGTTCTTATTACCTAGGAAGTAAATTCAGATTTTGTCCATCTGCTATGTCAGATGGAGCTTTTTCAATCTAAACAAGGTGGAGACAGGTCTATTCCCTCTAGTGCCTCTAGGAAGAGCATAAATAAAACTCTGCAACACACTCCCTGCAAAGTCTCATTCATGTTTCCTTCACGGCTGCAGAAAGGGGTGTCCTCTGCACACAGACATACAGTCTCACATGTGAAATAAGCAGGAAACCATTCACCAGGCAGACTGGATGTTAGGATCCCTGCAAGGAAGAAAGGTCTCATCCATCTCCTGTGCCCAGCATTGGACCCTTGAGCCTAGAGCCAAGCAGGCCATCATTTGCAGGACTGCAGAGTCCCTGCCTAATCTGCAGTCTTAGCCTCCAAAGCCAGCAGGCACTGAAAGGCCACTGATTCACTCTGGACATAGAAACTTGCTTACCCACTTTTTCTTACATGGTAGAGAAACACATATCTCTTCAATAATGCTACATTGCTGTCATGGGTATAAAAAGACATTCTCAGCATCCAAGCAGAAGCAATAACAGTGTGAGCCAGCTAACTCCCTCAGGCACACCAGATCAAGCAGGAATACTATCCATCTTAATTTAATTTTGGGCATCACAGAGTGGAGATTTTCTTAACTTTTGTTTCTACCTTCCTTATAATCAGCCACAAAATACCTGCAGTAATCCTGGTTACACATTACTATAAAGTTTTCTTTACTGTGCTTCATGCTGACTATTCTCAGTGCAGTGTATATTAATCTTTTTCAAAACAGGCCTTGAGCTCACACTAGAGTATAAGAAGGTTTGTTTTTTTTCCTTAAGGGAGAAATGCAGATGATCTCCTTCCAAATAGAGATCAATCAACTTTAAAGAAATCTGTATTGGATTGTTCTCTCTTTTTGCTTAGTTACCTTCAAAATAAGAAAAGAACATCTACATCTCAATTTGAATGGTATTTCAGTGATTGTCCCCCATTAAAAGCACAACTCAGTAACTATGGAAGAAGACAGATGGAAAGAGACTTTCAAACCAAAAAAAGAGTTTGTTGTGTTCTCACTAGCAAAGAAGAAGACAAGAAACTTCTGGAGAAAAAAGGCAAAGCATCTCTTCACTGTAGGTCGTCTCTCTACCTTATAGAATTATACAGAATTATAATTCTCTAGCAGTGCTTATTCCAGACAAGTCCTTCATAGCATCACTTCTAGCCTGCGCCTTACCCCTATCCCCAGTAGCATCCCTCAGCTGGCGATGCAGGTTTCAATGTTCTTCTGACTGAAGTCATTGGGAGTTTCACCTGAACAATATCATACCAGGAAACGGAAGCCAAGGGCTCCTACAGACAAAACCAATATAAACCAACACAATAGACATTTCAATTGGCTCAGACACTACATGGCACTAAAAATACCAGAATTCTATTAGCTTAAGCAGAATCTCACTTTTTAGTACGTAGGCAACTTACATTTCTCATTTTAAACTCATTACCCAATCACAACTTTACCTCAGGTTTGAGGTTTTTTTTGCACACCACTGTGCTTTTCTTGTAAAATTCATCAGGTCTTAGTGGAGTTTCCTAAACATCCCATACTATTCCTACGCCTGCAGTCCTCATATTAAGTAAGAAGAGTGATGAAGAACTTTCTTACATATTGTGAAGATCTGTTTGCCATTCAGGTCTATCTGAATGGTAAAGCAAAACCTTGGTTTCATAGAATCACAGAATAGTTTAGGTTGGAAGGGTCCTTTAAAGATCATCTAGTCCAACTCTCCATACAATGAGCAGCAACATCTTCAACTAAATCAGGTTTCTTAGAGCCCTGTCCAGCCTGACTTTGAATGTTTCCAGGGATGGGGCGTCTACATCCTCTCTGGAAAACCTGGTCCAGTGTTTCTCCACCCTCGTTGTAAACAATTTCTTCTTTATATCTAGTCAGAATCTCCCCTCTTTTAGTCTAAAACCATTACCCCTTGTCCTATTGCAACAGGCCCCACTAAAAAGTCTTTCCCCATTTTCTCATAGCCCCCTTTTAATTACTGAAAGGCTCCAACAAAATCTCCCTGGAGCTTTCTTTTCTCCAGGCTTAACAATCCCAACTTTCTCAGCCTATATTCATAGCAGAGGTGCTCCAGCCCTCTGATAGTCTTTGTGTCCCTGCTTTGGGCTTGCTCAAATAGGTCCATGTCTTTCCTGTGCTGGGGGGCTCCAGAGCTGAACACAGTACTCCCGGTGGGGTCTCATGAGAGTGGAGCAGAGGGGGAGAATCATCTCCCTTGGCCTGCTGGGCATTCTTCTTTGGATGCAGCCCAGCATACAATTGGCTTTCTGAGCCAATTGGCTTTCTGAGTCGCAAGTGTACACTGCTGGCTCATATCCAGCTTTTCACGCACCAGTATCCTGAAGTCCTTCTTCTAAGGGCTACTCTCAACCCCTTCATCTTCTATTCTGTATTGTAGGGCACCAGGGTGTGCCTTAACCCAGGGGCAGTACTTTGCATTTGGCCTTGTTGAACCTCATGAGATTCATATAGGCCCACTTCTCAAGCTTAAATCCAGGTCCCTCTGAATGCCATCCATTTCCTCATGTGGGATCAGGTTTCTGATGTATTCATCTTGTTTGGTTAATATTGGAATTATAGCTGCTTTTTCTCAGTGTCCTTACCCAGTAGGCTGTCCATAACATGCAGAGATGAAAAGCCTGAATCTCACAGCTCTCCCACAGACCAGGAGAGAGGCTGATAGGAACTAGTCAGACAGGCTGGCAGGAAACATGGGGATATTTTATCTGAGATTTTTTCCCATCATTAACTACATCTTGAAGTGCCCAGAATCACAATGTAAACATGCAGTAGGGGTCCAGAATTAATCTTCTGTATATGCCATTTGGAAGACTTGTAAAACTTATAGAAACAGGTCTTCGCATGTTAAACTGAACCAGGTGGGTGTCGAAATGACTATACTCTGTCTATGATTCAGCCTCATAGCGATAGAAAACATTCCCAGCAAACTGTCATTGCTGTTTGTCAGGGTAGATCTTTCCTGAATGCCAGATGGAGGCTTTGTCCAGGATTTGACTGCAGAGCAAGCACGACTGCCCTGGAGCGATCCCTGCAGTCACACAGCCTCTACCTTCCTGCCGGCAGCAGAGCATCACAACCAAGGGGCTTCCAGGGACACACCTGTGCTTTGCCCCCTCCTCAGCCCCATTTGCAGTCATTTCTCTTCTCTATTAGAGCAACCCCAAAGCGGCGAGGTTGCCTTTGAACACAGCAGCTTTCCAAAAAAGGCTGTGCTGTGTCCATCCACTCACCTCTGCACCTCATCTCTGACTTGCCTGGCTGCTATTTGGCTAGACCCTGGGATCTGCTTCCCTTACAGCAGTCATTGCCATTTTCATCAGCTCAGCCCTCTTCCCCACCACCCCCTTCCTCCCTATGTTCTTGAAGACAATTTCATTATGCAACCTTCCAAAGCTCTTGGACAATCTGCTTTCATTCTCCCACTTTCCTTTCCTTATCAGTATTTATACTCTTAACTCCAGCACCTCATTCTTTATACATGACATGTCCTTCTTTCTAATGCTTGATTACTTTTTGCACTCACTTATTCAGAGTGACCTTTTTCACTCCTGGTGTATTTATCGTTAGATGGCTCTCATAACCCTTGGGCATATTGTCATTTATCTTTCAACCCATTCAATTCCCTCCCCATCCAATTCAGCTCTGCTTAGTATCCTTTTCGTTCCTTCAAATATTGTGCTGCTGAAAGCAAAGCATTTTAAATACTAAAATAAAAAAATAAATAGTAATAATTAATTGTTGCCTAGCAGCTTCCCTACTATAATGTTTCCAGCAGTTGCATTTCCATAGATAATGCTTTCGGTAAGAAGGATTTAAATGCTAGATTGTGGAAAACAGCAGCAAGGCAGGAACTGGAGGATGAGACAGCAGAGGGGCTGGGAGGACAGCACGATTGATGCCTGTGCCATCCAGCTGCCAGTGCAGTAGATGGTACAGAAATGCCGAATAGTGTCAGTCCATGTACGATTCATCTGCCATATCTAGGGCAAGACTAGGGCAAGAACTGATTCATTTTAGAGAGAGTCTGAATACAACTTCTGTATCTTAATAATCTGTGATGGTTTTGAAAAAAAACTTCATGAAGTGGTGCAATCCTTAAATCCAGTCCTCACTTCTCTCCTGTATTATGAAGGGAATTAGCCACACCCTAAACTGGAAACCACATTGTTTGGTTTGTTAATGCAGTTTATTCTATTTAGCTAAATCTGCTGCTAACACTCTGTTTTCAAAGTTACTTCATGAAAAATGGACTAGATTTTTAATGACAATGGACAAGCATCTTTTGTGCCATAGACAGATCCCCAGAACCAAACTTGTTGGCAGTTTTAATGCCTTCAGTATTTTTCTGGCCATGACAGACAATAATTTCTTAAGTCCATTTGCAAAGGCTGACTACAGGATGGACTCCAAGAGCTGGCAGCCTTCTTCAATGAGTCAGTCGACTCTGCTTCTTTGTTCTGTACAGAAAGATAAAATGAAATCCGCTTTTCTTCCCACTTTAAAATATAACATAACCTGAACAGTCAGTTACTGATGCTTTTCCCACTCAACCAAGATGACAAATGCAAAATGGAAGCTATGACTAAGAATAAAGTATCAACCAGCTGTGTCGACTGAAGTGCGGTGCAATAACCCATCCATAGCACAGAAAATGCATTTTCAGCACTGGTAAATGGAACAGCCTCAAAATATTTATCATCTTGAGTGTACTGTTACATATTTACCTATGGAATTTTATTTCCTGAAAGCAAGCCTTAAAATTAAGACACACAGTAAAACAGATGTACTTGCACAATGACTGACATCCATCACCACGATTTTAGTCTATTAGGATAAAAATGTAGGGATCAGTGGAGAACATACCACATTTCAACAACTGGGCAGGTCAAAACAGTTCTACAATTCCCTCAGCTGGAAACCCAGCTGTATGTAAGTCTATGTGACAGTTTGCTGCCACCAAATATTGTTCCTAAGTTTGCTGCCACCAAATATTGTTCCTACTGAGCAGCTAAGGTAGTTCAGAAGTCCTACCACGCTGCAGGTCTCCCTTTTCATTTCAAGAGGTGAAGACCATACTTTATTTCCTCCAAGCCCTAGCAGCAGAGCTTGCCATCCCTTCCTTCCTGCAGGCAACATTTGAGAGACTTTCAATGCTTAAATTAAGCAACATAGGTTAGTGTTCTTCTCTTTCTGTGTTCTTCTTCTTCTGTTTTTTCTGGGCTGGTGCTAGCTGAGCTTCATGAAACACTGCATCCTGAATTTAGCACTCCAGCACTGTGTGCACCTCTCAGGGCTATTCTTTCAGGTTGCCTATTGGCTAAGACATGCACCAGACATGCATCAGCTTGCAACTGCATTCACCTCATCAGGTTTTCCCTTGCAACTACAGCTGATTGATAGCAACTTGTATTTTATTATGAATATAAGTTTAAATAGTGATCTAATCTGAGCCAGGGCTTTAAGCAAGGGCATGTAGTACCTGTGGTTTAGCCAGCAGACAGATGTGTGATACGCAGGCAGCAGCAAGACCCATGGCTGTTAGTCCCCTTTTCTTACTCTTACCCTAATACAACAATTTCACTATAATTGGACAGCAGCAGAGAGGAATTCACATGACATTTGCTCTAAAGCACAATGAACAATGATATGCTACAGGCTTCATTGTATGGCAACTCTGGATGAAGTATTTCATTAATTCTATAAATACATTTATTTGTCAAATTTTTTGCCATTCTAATTAAATGTTTTACCCATTTCATATATTTGGGTTGTATCAGAAGTGTTAAAGTCTTATACAGTGTTTCAATGTTTCAATTATACAGTGCAAGCAAAGTACCAGTGTAAAATAATGAAATTTCAATATCCTCTTTGGAAACTGTGATTCAATCAGTGTTGCACTCATCCACTGAGTTACATGCAAAGAATCTGTCCTCAGATGAACTTGCTTCATTCCCCAAGTATGTTCTGACTTTTTTTTGGGGGGGACAGAAATTATACCAAATCAATACACATTGGTTTTGACCATGGTGTGATGAGGAATGTTAGCCTAACAGAGAAAATATCATGCTTTTCCTTCTCCTGTTTGGTTGCTCCTTTTCTCTGTGATTTTTACAAACCTTCTCACTCTATTCAACTAGGACCTTTCCTTTATACAGCTATTACTTTATTTCTAGGGAAAAAAAACAAACAAAACAACAACAATGTTGTGTGATAGAGAAGAAACAAGAAACACTAGTTGGAAGTGGTTCCTCAAAGTCAACAAGGGGACTAAATATAGAAGCTCATGTGAATGACCCTCTTTTAGCTGCACCCAAAACCAACCATCACTCTGTGGACTCAGGAGCAGATGGTTACACTATGTCTTTGATTGTGGTACCCAAATGAAGATGCAGAAAACAACTGCAGCTAACTCCAGAGCCATCAGTTCCTAGAGTTCAGAGTGACAGCCACACACCTGTCTTCTCAAGCCTTCACGTGGGCTCTGATATGAGATGTTTCCCACTGTAGCTTCTGGTGACACCTTTTTCTGTCACACAACTGCGCGTCAAGCTCACCTGCATGACATATCCTGACACTGGACAGGCAGAAGCTCAAGGAAACTTTATTTGCATGTTAAAGACTCATAATGGCAGAGGAAGCAAGCTACAGATAAACTACCTTTGTATCCAAATATCAGGTTTCCTTGTCTTCAGAGAAAAAACCTGCATCATAAGGACCAAGTGTGGCAGGTGCATGGGTACAAAGACGGTGGCAAAGCCGTGGTTAAACTAGGACTTGAAGCAATTTAAGTTCCCTGAGTTGGAGGAATTTCATGTGTGTTTTAAATGTAAACTTACTTAGGAATTCCCAGACTAATTTTTATAGGTTGAATTATTTAGAAAATAGTTTCCTCTCAAGGATTCTTCCCTCAGGTAATTGATAAATATTTATAACCCAGGCTTGCTCTTAATGAAGATTTTTGCCTGGGAATAACAATTAAGAGTCTTTGTCAAAATCCCAGGTTGAAAATAACAGTCATTCAAATGTTATTGTTTTTGAGTATGGGTAAAATATTGCTTTCCAAGATCCAAGGAAAAATCTTTGTTGGCAAGTTGTTTGAAACAATGCCTAACCAAATGTGAAGGGGCTTGTCTTAACAGCATACCAATGAAGTGTAACTGGCAATCAGGTGTGACTTGTTTAACAAATTAACAATATGTTTCTCTAATAGGAAATTTGTTGCTCCATATTCAGAATTGAAGATTTGCAGCTACTTAAGAAATCTACAGAGACTTTCAACATAATTAAGGTTAAATTTACTTCGAAATTCATGACGGCCATATAAAAGCAAACTAGTAATATTGTACATCTGGAAAATCACACTTTCATGAAATTCTTTAAGCTTTTTGTTAAGGGTAACTCATTTACACCTAAAAATTAATGAGAATTCATCACACTATCAGTAACAGTTGTACCAAATTCTGAGGGAGGTTTTGTGTTAAAAAATCAGATGTCTAAACCTTATTCTTGGTTTGCAAAAATATTTGAAGATGAGATGAAGAGGAATTTGAGGTTATACAGATAATCATAATTCTTTCCATGCTGTGCTGATCGGTTCCTGTTTGCTAATTCAAAACATCACTGCAGCATTTATCAACTTGTTGCAAGTGGCCACTTCTGAATGAGTTTGATCTCATCGTAGGTTTCTATGCTTACTCAACTAATTAAACAGATGCCTCTGCCCCCCTCATCCACGCAACTGAGATGTGATGGCCTCTGTGTCAACAGGTTACCTGTTTCCATAGCCTACATTTCCAGGCTCCAAAAAATGGCAAACCTGCAGAAATATTTGATGAGAACCATAGAATGGAAGAGCTTTTCATGGAGCTTCTGTTCCTGAAAAATGCTTCTGTTGAATTTGCTACTGATGTTGGTTTATCTCCAAACATCTGTATGCTATATGGTTTTGAAAGACATAAATGCACCTCCTCTCTTTGTAGCAAAGGTGGCCATTATATGGTATACAGCTAAACATGTTTAAAGAAAACATGACAAGTGTTCATAAGACATACCCATAAAATACCATCTTTAAATTTCTAGTTTCCAAGCCTTCAGTGTTAGATTTCGTTCTTTTCCTTAGCAAAACTATTGATTCAAATGGATGTAGACCTTTGAAAAAGCCATCTCCATTTCAACATATGCTTTGGCTTTTTATAGATAGATAGGCAATAAACCTTATAAAAATTTGTTGAAATATCTACATTATGGATAATATTAATATTCAAAAGAAATGGAAAAGAAACCCCACTTTGGAGCATACCGTCACGACAGACCTCTTAAGGAGAAGAGGATTTCTGATGAAGTACTTTAAATACATCTTCTACAAAATGCATTTTTTAATTTTGCATCCACTAATAAATGCATTTCTATTAGTGATCATTTTAATTTTGTAAGTCTTTACATGGAAAATCACAGACCAGTAAAGTAATTCAACTCCTCCTCTAGGCTGTCTTGGATTTTTTCGCAGATGACTTGTACTTTTAAATCTCCCAAGCAACAAGCCAGGTAAAACTTCCCTTTGAGAGACTCTTCTCACCCTACATTTATTTGCTGTTTACAGTCTGAAAGTTTTTCATGAAGTGTGTCATAAATGCTCCTTTCCCTTGCTGAACAGGAAGATCCCCTTTTCTTCTCTCAGCCCTCTGGGATATCCCACCTTCCTTAGCATGTTGATTCCTTCTACCTTTCCCCATAACAACTCTCCTCAGTGCTCTTTAAATCCTTTCCAGCTCTTCTGTATCACTACAAGGATCAGGCTCGTCTCACTTATTTTAGAATAGCCGAATCTTTAATGATCAGCTAAAACAAAACCCCTGCATTGAAGATGGTAAAAATTAGACGAGTTAATCTAAGTACAGGTGATTAGAAAGGATCACAACATCATCAGCACAACAGTCTGCTTCCTCCTTTTAGTAAGATTTAACATGATATGTTTAGTATACATTGAAGAATCCTGTAAGTCACAATGCACTTAATAATAGCCTTGGTTTATGTGGATGCTTATTTCCAGAGGAAAGTGAAAGATTGTATAATTACCTTATTGGCCCAGAATCAAGCATTTGCAGGAAAAAAACCTAGAATTGTAGGAAGTATGGTTAATTTGTAGCTTTTTAACAAAAACAGAGAAATTAATGTTTACCAGACTTTTCTCAAAGAGTCACAATAGCTTTCTATCAATCTCAACTGAGGTCAAAGTGCTGTTAGTATTTAGGATGTCATATGAATATATCATAAATCATAAAATGCATGCAACATAATGCACAATTTATTTTAAGTCAGCTTTCTTCAATTTGAGATGTTCTGTTTTTTTCAAAGGTAATTTTTAAAGCCAAATTCCATGATAGTGAAAGCAACATGGGCTGAAACCAAAACATTTAGGTCTTACCAGAAAGCCAAAGACCATGTACCACATTCTCCTGTTTCTGATTGCAGCAATGAGTACTGAAAGTTTGTAAGGGCATAGCAGAATACCTAGGAGTGAAAATAAAAAGGTAATATTTAGGTGCACTCTTATTCTTACTAAATGTTATTGCGTTTAATCCAGGCATACAGAGAGTAAATCTGAAATAATTTGAAAGATTTTTAAAAGTTGTCCCAATGATTCATTTTCACAGAGGGAAAAAGAAGAAATCTTTTATTATAAATCACATGAAATATCCTGAGCAAAACCAGTCAGCGCAGGTTATTTTAGAATGGAAAAGATAAAGGTTTATTCTAACCCAATGAACATCTATCAGAGTTGAAATCATATCATAAGTTATTAAATCCTACTGTTCCTGCTAACTGTAGGAGATCATCTAAATACATTATTCTACTGATGCCCTTAACTTTTATGAACTTAAGACCAAGTTCGGCTTTCAGGCATATTCAAGTATCTCCAATGACATCTGAGAGAGCTCTACAAATATAAGACAAGATTTCTGACCATATTGCCGTATCTTTGTCTTTAAAATTCACAGTGGAGGTTAGGCAAGTCCACCCAGTGCAGAGAGAGAGAGACTTACACACACAGATTTGTAGATAAATACATTTCTTAGAACTCCTCAGAAGGGTGCAACAGGGCCACACAAACAAGATGCTGTGGAGCTCTCGGGCTGAAGAGGTCCAAATCCAGAAGACACTGGGTGTCCTGCTTGTCCACTACAATAATCTCCTGTCAGTCCTGGAGGTGACCTAATCAGTGAGCAACAGCTGAGCACCTCTTTGCCCACCAAAGCAGATGTGAGTTAACGATTATCACACAATTATGAAAACTAAAAGCCAGACAGCCTTTTTTTGGTCAGTGATACAATTTAAATTCCTTAGAATCATAGTTGCTTGGTACAGAGGCACATAATTTTTGGTTTTTCAAGCCTTGATACCCAGAGAGTTGACCTGACATGGCGCCATGTAGCTCCAGACTTGGCAGATATGTACTGACAAATTTTTGTGTAACATTGGCATCTTTATAGCTCCTTCATAAACTGGAAATGTAACTTGACTCTGTCACCTCACGATAATTTTGTTTAATCTAAGTGTCATTATACTCTGAGATTTTTAAAGACAATGCCATATAATCAATGAGATACAAATGCCATACATACTAAGATGGATGTGTGTGTATTTCTGTATACATATATTCACATGTATCCACGCGTCCGCATGTATCTATACACATGTATATATGTATGTATATAACATAATCACAATATAATACAATTTTAATTAAAAAAAAGTCTAAATTAAGTTTCATACTCTCTAGTCTCCTTTTATAGTTTCTTTCTATGTATTTGTGTGAATTGAAGAATAAAGCACAGCTACTGTACTTACTCTGGAGGCTTCATTATGCCAAGTAAAAATCTAAGCTTATAAAAATGCTTTGCAAAACATGCCTGAGGTCATCCCCAAGTAGACAGTGTTGAGACTACAATGCCAGATTAATAGTCAGGCCAAATGGATCAATTCTTCAAGCTTGTCAGAGATTGCTGATGTCATAGATGATGATTGATATCAATCAATCTTTATACATTCCAGATAGAAAATGAGCAGAGAAAAAGTTTCTGTCAGAAGCACTGCATATGGAAGATCCCATGGGAAGTTATATGACAAGTCAATAAGGTTATGGAGGCCTTGTGAATCCCTAGATACATTAAAAAAATGTATTACACTGCAAAATTTCAACCAGCTAGCATCATAAGGGGGAACACTTTGAGGAAGGTATCTCCCCACTGATCACTGCAATTCTCTCTCTTATGACTTAGATATTGCCTGGTTTTTACACTCTTTTCAGCCCATAGCACTTACACTCTTCTGATTTTGAAAATCCCCAAACAAATTTGTCATGGAAAAAACAGAAGAGCCAGAAAGCTGAACTGACCATTTCTGTCTTCATCACATCACAGAATGTGTCAGCTGAAAAATGCAGAGCATGCTGGTAGAAAAGTTGTTAGTAATGAGCCAAATGAATCCCTGGTGTGACTTCACTCACTTCATTAGAGTTATCCCCAGGATAAGTTTGTCCCAGCATACAGAAGGCTCTAAAAGTTTTGAGCTGAAGAGAACAGCAGTGCCTGGGAAAATTACAGTCTTCCCCCGAATATTTAAACTGGATTGTGAATCCAGTGAGTCTGATTCCAAATTATGTTTGCAGATTGCTTTTGATACAGTCTCTTGAATCATTTTTACAGTTCCAGAAAGTGTTGCATGATCCAGCCAGCAACACAGTGCATTAATAAGCAATGAGCTATGCAGTCCTGTCAAAACAAGCTCATTAGTAAGTTGGCTGCTGGGTTTTAGCAACCACTAGGTAAACTTTGGCAATATAAACAGGGGCACCTACAGGGAGGTCCCACAAGCTCTCTGCACTTTAAAAGATTTAAGGACTTATTTTTAAGCATCTAAATATGACCCAGCATCAATTTTCAGCAGTGCAAGTAAAAAATAATTTTCCAAAAGTCTCACAAAAACCTTATTGCAACAATTAGGTAGAAAGTTTTTTCTCATGTGATAAAAAATATCCCATAATATAAACTCAAAATGATGCTTCCTGATATATTGTTAGGCTCATAAAACTTGGCTCTAGTTTTTCAGGACTGTAAACAAAGCAATGCACTTTGATGCTCTGATGATTGGATGGTAATTAGAGGGCCACACAAGTTCATAATATATATGAAGAGTATAGTACTTTAAAAGTCCCTGTTTATGAAAAGCTCACTGATTGCTTCTCCAGTGACTCAATCAAGCTTGTCCATGAAAATTAAAAGGTACCATGCCTAGCTTTCCTTTACAAGACTACAAGGGTGCACCCAGACTACCCCAAGCAAACATTATTAAGTCCTGTCAGACACTTCAGGTAACAAAACCAACAGCTAGAAATGACTAAAATATTTGAGTCTAAAGAAATACTTTGGCAGAAGTTCTGAATGTATTTATCTTTGCAATTATATATCTATATATATGCATATTTTTAAAATCACTTTATACTTGATGAAAATTGTTAATTTTCATTTGTTTGTCACCAGCCTTGGAATTTCAGAAGCTGTAGCTATCGCACTCAGGGCTGCATTCACACATTGACACCACCCTCCCACCATCTGCATCTAAGGGCAGACTCCCAGCTTTTTGTATGTACATCACCAATCAACAGCAGCAGTAACCTGGGTGGATTTTGAATCTGCCTGCTTGACCAGAAGGCAGATGAGCATTATTCTTGCCTGCACGCTTTACCTCCACAGCAGCAGCCTTTGCTACCTGAAAGTTGCAGTGACAGTGCTCCACTTATAACCCATCTGGAAAAGAGAACTCTTTCGCACCATCGCCTCCACTGGTAAGTGCCTTGCCGTGAGGATGTGGCACTTGCGCTGTGTTAGCAGACATGGCTTTTCTGAACGCATTACCTTTGACTTGTGAAGCTCGAATTAGTTTGTTTGCCTGCTGTGAAAATCACCTGTATCCATGAAATAAACACTTCTTCAGCCTCATTACTTTGATTATGTATGTTAGAATGCAATGATTTTTTACATATAAACACCAGATATACCTGTCTACAATAAGAAAACATTATCTGTAACTAATATATTTCAGTTCGTGATCTTTTCCATAGGCCCTTTCCAACCCTATGCTTCTGCAGAAGCAGAGACATGTAAGGACCACTGAGGTGAGGAGAACGGGTGAAAATCAGCATCAGCACAGGCCAAACCCTGGCCTTGTACCTAAATACATACTGTAGATTAGTGTCTACTTCCTAGGATGGTTATCCTTAGAAAAAGCAACTGGGGCCTTTTATTTTCACTGAAGTACTCAGATTCAGAAGTAACAATATTCATTTTTAGAAGAAATTAAAAGCACCCTTTTGAGAAAGACAGCAACTATTAATACTACTTTCTAACTGCAGTCCTGGCTGTAATACTGGGATGCCAGCAGTTTTTATCCAACCTCCAAGCTGTGTAAATGTATATTTATTTATTTTTTTCAATGGCTACTAGTATGAAACCATGTATTTTGTTCTATTATGTAAACTTTCCCATGCAGGTGACAGGCAATTTATTGCAGCACTTCAATGAATTGTAATAGCTGTAGTAACTGTGCAGTTAAGTGCTGTTTCTAAAAAGTAGAACTGGCAAAATATTTAATGAAGCATTTGGCTTTCTGTGCGACGAGATGAGAACACCCTGTTGTGTGCCAAATCAATCTGATTTTGCACAATATATCCATTCAAGCAGCAATTCTGGAGGCTGGAGAGCCAGAGGAGCTGAAAGACTAGATTTTCTAGGCTGTGGAGAAAATAGCACTTCCAAATGTAATTTCCAAGTGCTAAGAAGTGCCATTTACTCTCAGAGACATGGATTTACAGCATGATTTGGACAAAGTCTGTGGAAGCTCTTCAATCTTTGCTGAAAGTCAACAAGAATTTTCTTCAACTTTACCACTGCTACCATGGGTTTAACGCTGTAATATCAATATTTGACACTGCTGATTCCCTAGAAAATGTATATCCTGCAATCATACTCTACAAGGTGAGACACAGATGACTTCTGAGAATGAGCAGCTAGTTCTACATTACATGTGCAAGACTCATGTAAAGCTATTTTTTTCCTCCTTGTTTTGGAGGTGCATTTTGTTGTTGTTTATTGCTTCTCTTTTGTCCTTTTTCCACTCCGTGCTCAATTTCAAGGCTATTCATTTCCATGCATTTCAAGAGTACAGAACTTGACAGGAGCAATCTTTCATCTAATGTCAGTAAGGAAAATATTACAATTATCACTTCATCCAAACACCAGAAAGCCTCTGTAAATTTCTTCCATAAATAGCTGTAATAAAGAGTAGAGCATCATTAAACTCTTAGCACATACCATTCTACTGAGGTAACAGCTGATCCCAAATGGGTCCTGGATCCCACAGTTATCTCAGATTTCTGGCCCTGAATAAACAGCACAGGGCAGCCTTCAAGTTTTTTCATACCAGACTTCACTCCACATTGTAGATGTGCCTGGAAAACACTTGCAGAGTTCACAAATCTGCTTTGCTGAGTTGAAAAGAAAAGCAGTGAGAAAGCAGCTGAGCTATGACATCGCCATGTTGTCATTCTGAGAAACAAGTAATAAACTGTTGGGTTTAGAGGCACCACTGTTGTCACCTGCAATGTTACCAGCACTTTTATCACCTTCAGAAGTCTCCCTTTGGCCAAACAGCTATTAAATGACATCATGGGACTGATATCTTAAGATGGTGTCTAAATTCCTTCTCTGATGCTGGAAAATCTTTGCTGATACTAACACAAAAACTGGAAACATTCAGAGGCTGAAGGCTAGAAGAACAAATATCCACAGCTTGAAATCAAAAGTTAGCTTCTGCTGCCAATAGGGCAAGCAGCGCCATGTCCTCTATAGGCGAGCACTGAGCAGTATAGGCAAGGGACAACACAGCAACCTAGAAGAATCAGTACAGTAGTTTAGAAACCCTTTCTAGATCATGCCTGTTGAGCACAGCACTGTGGGAAGGGCCAACATGGGACAACAGCAGCCACCAAGACTACAATGACGTGAGTGGGCAGTGTAGTGTCTTAACGTGCCGCAAGAATGAATGCCAGGGGGGAATAAAGCACTTGGCACAGGAGGAAATCCAGATAGCCATCTCCCGCAAGCAGAAATGACTTGTATGTGTGCTTCCATCAGCAGACCATGCTGCTAACTCAGTGCATTCCTTTTTCCTAAGAGTAACAGGAAGATTATAAAAACCGGCAAATATTGTTTGAGGCCACCAAGAACTGAAGCTATATGAACCCTCTCCAAGGAATTTTCAAGTCAGACAGCTGCTGTGATGAGTATTAATAAGTCATCTTTCAGCTTCAGAGCATCACAGGGACATGAGCTGGGACAAGAAGGCTGATAGAAATTACAAAGTCACTCTGCAGCAGCAATAGCAGCACCACAAGCGAGAGAGACCCTGGATTTCAGTCGGGGTGTGACTGAGGCTATGGATGCAGCAGGACTGAGCCAACTCCCAGGCTCCTCTAGACCGACAAATAAAGGAAAACAGTATTTTCCTAGCACTGCTACCTCTTGCGCTTTCACAGCTCCTAGGATCTTTTTTAGTTGTTGTTGGTTTTCTTTTAATTGGAAAAGAACTGGTATTTTTCATAGTCTCATAAATTTTTAAATAACCCCTGAGCTTAATAAAGGCTTTTCTTCTGCTCCATGTTCATAACGCCTGCATTTAATCAAGCCAAATGCTACTTTTCACCATCTTTTCATGGCTTTCCTGCATGTGTTCAAAAGGACCTGCAGTCCCCTTCCTTTGAATCAATCCTTTAACAGCTCTTTGCAGGTACCACCAGTTCAATGTTTGTCACCCAAGATAAGAACATTTCTGGATTTGAATTCTCAAATACGAGCCATTGAAGACATACTTATTCCAAGAAGAAGGATGAGTCATTTGGAAAACAGAAGGTGAAATATAAAATGTCCTGCAACAACTGAACTTTCACTTTCTTGCAGAAAAAGCATGGCATTAAAAAGAAAACAAATCTGGCTTGGTTTTGAGTCCAACTAGTTAACTATGTTTTTGAAGAGGTTTAAAGTTCTGCTGTTTTCCAAAAAGTGATTCGTTATAAACATTGTTTACTTCAGTAATCTACAGAAATAAGTAAAAACTATGATCACTCCTGCAGGATACATTGTTGTGGAACAACACAGACATTTGCACCCAGAGGGCACATGTTGCATATATGAAAGTAACATTATTGGGAGAAAAGTTGGAAGAGAGTGAGCAAAGAAGAGCTCTCAGAGAAAAAAATGGAGTTTCATCTTCTTTTTTATTGTATTACAAAGTTATTTTACAGGATTACTTTGCACATTAAAGCAGATTCCAGAAAAGCAGAGATGCATGAGTTTCAGGGTATAATTGCCCAGGGAGATAGCTCATTCTGTCTTTCTGGTACAATTTTAGAAGGAAGGTTAGACACAACACAATAAGTCTACAAGTGGGTATCAAATAAAAGATGTTGCTGCAAATGAGGCAAATGATAACTCCTTAGAGAAGAAAGATCAAAAAGAAGCAAATGGCAATAATTTAAAGCACTGTAGGAATAAAATTGCTCTTTAAAACATGAATAAAACTGAAAAAAATGGAATTCAATGCAAAACAAGAAGAGTGGCAAGCTGTTCTCTGTCAGAGCCATTGAATTGAATGGCTTAGGTATAACTGGAATAAACATCCCAATCTAAAGCGAGGAAGTAAATCACCTGAAGGTTACAGTAGCATTTCATAAAATTAAGTTGGAAGAACTTGTGCGTCTGTGTGAGATCTGATTTGGTCTCTGCTCTCCAAACAAGATGTTTCTCAACCTACTGTGAGCTGTGGGCAGCCAGCACTATTTTCTTTCTGAAGACAGACCATCCTTCACATACATCCAGGCATGTTACCAAGTTGCCACCAAAACTTCAAACATGTCAGAGGGGAAAAATGGATAAAAATCAAAGGACAAAGATCAGGAGATGCATAATGAAAAATTAGCCTACAGTGTTTCCTCAGTATGCTTCATACAGTTCAGGTCAGACAACTCAGCTAAATTCAGATTTGCCTTACTTGCAGCCAACAAGTCAAATAAGGGGATAAAGAGCTCCTCATCATAACTGAATGCCACTGAGTTTGACATCTATGCTTTGTTTCTGACATCTAACAACCTCTGTCTGCAGTAACAAGAGATTTCTCACAAATACAATTGAAGTACTTTAGGAATTTGTTTGATCACTGAATGAATTATTATCGGAAAAAACCAATGATGCACCTCCATGCACTCTCACATTTTTCTCAGTCAGCTGTTTCATCATTGGCATCTCTCAGTTTAAGCCTAATAAATCATCACAAGAAAGACCTGGAGTTGTTTTATGGTTTTTTTTCCCAGATTATCTATTTTGTTCTTTTTTTACATACATTTAAAGATCCCAAAATCTTGATTGTAAGAAAAAGTACAACACATGACCAAAAGCTTTATATCCTATCCCATTTTTTTCCCACAAACACACATGGTCTGATTTGAATTTCGTATTGGTTTAACTTCTACAGTTCCCATTGAATCATGATATACTCTGGTGTGAAATCAAACCAGGCCTGTAATAGGTAGCGTAGCCAGAGGGGACTAGCGAAACTCTAAAAACTTAATATCCATTGGTCATTTCAGTTCATCACTTGCATTATTAGCAGCAGCTGTTCTACTACAAACCACATTTTCCTACCCTTTGGGTATGCAGGGCTGCATCTCTAAATAGCTGCAAATGTTGATGTAGCCTGTTGAGAGCAACTGACTGCCATCTAAGGTTGCTGGGGAATCTTGGCAAGATCAGTTTCATCCTCTTTCTTGCAGAGGATGCTCTGTTTGAAGTTCATCCACCTGTTTTTTCACAAGTGACTTTAAAAACATTCTCTTCAGACAGTAATGGAGCTGCTGCTTCACATCACAGCTCCACTTAAATTACTGTTCGTCCATATTCCATATAGCTTGGTGGCTCTAACAACGTATTTTCAAAACATATGTCTATTCTATGTTACAGTCATTAGTAAGAAACCTTTAGTGATCTATCCCACAGATGAAACTTTGGCATTTCTGCATCTGTTTTCAGACAGAGAAGATATTTCTTCCAATCACTGTACTATTTTCATTAGAATAGGTGACATGCAGAAGGAACAAGGGAACAAAGACAGAGAACTGCAGACCAATGTTTTTCTAAAAGACTCCTGAAAATCATTCAGCCAAGGGAAAAGAGAAAGAGAATTGAATTAGATTCAATTTTGGGGTGAAGATTTGGTAGGCTATTACAAGAGATTGTATTTGAATTGTTCTGCTTTGCCTATCCTTAACCTAAGTATTTTCATCTCATGAAAGAAAAATACTCATTGTTTTCTTGAGACATTTCTATTTTCATTTCTAGCCAAAGGAATATTATGCCATAAACCACAGATGAATTGTAACTAAAGCAGGGAGATTTGAAACTACATAGACCCCACAAATCTTGGTGAATAATAAGCCAGATATAATAATTATATACCCAGACCATCAAAACCACTGTCATACTTATCGTCCATGTTATTATGCAAGCTAACATTTTCTTTCCACTTTTTTCCTCCCACTTGTCTTTCCCTTCCTTGGCAGAAAAACTTGCTATGCTAGCCCTCAAATTAAAGGTAACATAGCTGTGGAAGGAAACTCCCAGATCACCAAGTGAAAATTCCTGCTGTCATAGATAACTGTGTCTGATAATCTCATCCATAAACTGTGCCAGCTCCACCTTATTCTCACTGGAAGGCCTTTCCAGAACCTCACAGCCTTCATGGTCAGAAACTTTCCTCCAGTTTCCAGACTGAACTTTTATTCCTCTTCAGTGCCTTCCTACCCAGATGAATTTGCAGACAGCCTTCATATATCTATTCCCAGTTTTCATTCCGACAGCCTGTGCAAAATACTTCTAGTTTTTGATACCACTAAGAGGCCCAATTTTGGGCAAAAGTTCCTTGACCTAAGTTTCCTATACCTAAGCAAATCTTTTTTTCTCTTTTCATTTTAATAACCTTTCCCAGTTCTAACTTAGATGGACTTCCAGCACAATTCTTTTTGCATAGGCAGTACAAGTATTGCCTACCTTGCAAAAGCTGGGTTTATTTACTCATTAGTTTTTCTCCTATTAGGAGTTTTTTCTCCTAGAGTAGGTTCTCCATTGATTTCTAATATCTTTCTGATTTCTAATATCTTTCTGATTTCTAATATCTTTCTGAGTCTAGCTTGGGAAAGAACTTTCTAATAGTTTGCATACTTCTGACAGAAAGAAATTCCTGGAGTCCTTTGCAGTTAATTCCCAGGTTCCTCAGCCTAGGCTGACTGTATACACCTTTAGTACGCTGGGTTCCCTCTTTAAATTGTCATAGTCCTTCAGTGCAGAAAACATTTTGTCTGCTCTTCAAACAAAAATCTTCTCTGTTGTCCAAGCTCTGCTTTTGCCTTGGCCTTGAGGGGAGGTGCTTCTATGGAGTACCCATTTCAATGGACCTTTGGCTGGCTAGTACACTAGCTACTATCCACAAATTTTTACCTCCCCTGGAAGTTTACTCTTCCTTTTTCTCCTTGCTGTTTTCAAAGTCTTTTGAATCCCATCATTATCCATAGCCTTGAATTTACTCTTCCAAGAACTCTCTCAAATGTTATCTCATAAAAAAAGTACTTTCCTCAGGTAACCCCTCAAGGACACTATTAGCCTCCTGCTTATTCACACAATCAAGATACAAACCACCGAGAGCATGAAACTCTGAGTAAGTTCTGTAGCTCACTACTCTTTGGGTTCTCTCAGTCACTAGTCACTTGGATTGTTAATACTTTCCTGTCCCATTCAACAGTTGAATATTCATCAGCAGCAATTAAAGACAGGAAACCTAACTCTCTTAGCTACAAGGCCTTTGACCTCTCACCACACACAAATACAAAACTACCTTTAAACCACAAATAACAGCTAGACCTTCTCATTAAGAACTGCTATCAAACCAGTGAACCTACAGATGATGAAGTGCAACCTAATAAACCACTAACAAAAAAAGCCAGTTAACTTTCCCTCAAAGTACAAGAACTTCTTTATCCTCCCCCAAGGCCAACTCCCATCCAGACACCCTTGTTTACTGTACTCCTATCAGTGGGTTCTTTTATGTCATGGAAAACCCAAAGTGCAATGCAGAACACCCAAAACTGCTGGGGGTTTTGATACATTGCTTCATTAGATGGGTACATTTACACTTCTGTCCAAATTTTTAACTACATCTCAAAATCAAGCACAGGAAACACTGTGGACTCAGTAGTGCAACTATATGATAAAAAATATTAAGAAGATGATGTTAACTGACTTTAATAACAACCATAGGTTAAACAAGGACTATGTTACCATTACGGAGAGAAAACAGGCAACTATGTAACATCTTTGTGCATACAAATGAGAAAAAAATAACCTAAGGCCCATTTTGCTTATTTATTATTGCATCTCAGTCATTATGAGATGCTGTGACTTTCTGTAGCAAAGCCACATAGTGCAAATGTCATTAATTCCTTTCCCTTCCTAATCCAAAATTAAGAACATTAAAATGCATTAAATTCAAGACATTATAATTTAAAGAGAGATTTTATAAAGGCTCTTTGGTAGTCAAGGCTGTATTGGTATTTCCATTATATCTTTTAAGTGCTTATAAATCAGCCATAAATGCTGCTCATTTTGGAATCTGCTATCCAAGTTTTCAAGCCACAACCTATCATTCATTCTATCTTTTCTTGAAAATGTGATTCAGATCAATCTTTCAGCTGGGTGAGGTGAGCTTTTGGATTCTGTTGATCTGAAGCAGCGTGCCAGAAGGATAGGAAAATGCATTATAATGAATTCTTAATGTAAAACAGAACTCTTGCTGATTTAAAATAATGCTCTTTGTAGTTTTCTTTGCAAGAAAACAAAACCAGAATCCAAATAAATTACTATAGTTTCTCAAGCTATAATATACATTTGTAGATTTTGAAAACAAATTAAGAGACAAGCCAGTAAAATGGTGAGGATGTCTTTAGCTTGCTTAACTGCTTCTCAGCTTCCTAGCTCCCACAGCTCCTACAGCTACATGGAGATCTCTATACCTATCAAGGCAGGCTATGCATCCTCAGAGCACCTTTGCTTTGCATTTTATTGCCATGCATTTAACAAAGCAGTCACCAGAGCTACTTCCCAGTGACTAGCCATTTTATAGCCAGGCTTCTTCACATTTTGAACCATTCTACAGGGTGGAGAGAAAGAGGGGTGTGAAGACTTGTCTTTTCAAACTCCAAACATGCTGTTACAGCAGAGTCATGAGTAAAGCAGGTTGGATGGATCCAAAACCACCTAACAGCAATCAGGAAAGGATTAGGGCCAGCTGCTGCATCCTTAGCTGCTTGTCTCCTTTACTGTGCTGCTCACAAACATGCTCATTCATATAGGAAAAACAATCTCACTGGTACTGGAAAAGCAAAAGCACCAGACCCACAGATGTATCTACAACTGGGAAGAGGACATTTGTATCACTCAACTCAGCTTAGAGACATTTTGCAATCCGACAAACACACTAATTCTTAGGGGATCCTGTTCATTTCTTTATGGTGGACTTCAGGTCAAAAATCACAGGGCAAGAAAGGGACTGAAATCAAGCAAAACCTTCTGTCTCACTAAAACTTGTGTGCTTATTAATGGTCTTTCTATAATTACTATATATTACTGTTGGCATTAAGAGGCCTTCAAATGCTTTTGGTCTCCACTGCGATCAGTGCTGCCTGTAAATAATGAAAACAGGGCCATGGCCAAGAGCTTACATTTCAAATCCACTGATGAAAGTATATACCAGCTACAATACTCAAACTTTCAAGGCTTATTAACATCAGAAAAAAAAATTAAAAATACTTCCAGAACTAAGCAAGATGATCTTTTGACTCTGAATCTGGATTAGTGTTCAGTTCAGAAGGAGAAATGTGCTTTAATAAAGTCAAGAACACTTTCTGCTCTCTGTGGAGGCATGCATTGAAGTGATTAAAGAATGGCTCTGTGGGATAGCTAGCTTTCAACTGAATAGGTGAAAAATCTTATTCTGAGATCTTTTGAAAAGGATCAGCAGCTTGGATAAATTGATTATATTTATCACAAAAATATAGCACCACAGTTAATTAACAGATTCTAACTCAAAAAAAATAACAAACATGAAAAATAATACAGTTTCAGGACAGTCTTCAGAGTTTTTTATCATCTCCATTTTTAAATGTCATGTTTATTTTGTAATTATGACAATACGGCCCTAAGAAATGCTGATCTGTAGAAGTGGTCAAATTATAATTGAGGATATGCTCTCTTGTTTATAGTCTTTTTTTCCCTGTTTGCAGTTTACTCTTGACATAGTTTTAATAAATAGAAGTTTATCTATGTACATTTCATAAACTATTTTCTTTGTCTTTAGATCATTTAAGGTATTCAGTTGATTACAGTTATTGTTTCTATTTCTTGCCTGGATGACTGTGTTAAATAGTTTTACTATTGCCTTGCAGTTATGAAGTGAGTTTTCAAGGTTGGAGAAGTGGTTATATTGGGAATGGCTAATCAGCCTTCACAAGGTATTTTTCTCCCCAGAAGAAAAAAACTAAATTCAGGAGTCACAGAAAGGTTCAAGAGCTGCTTAGAACACAGAACCCTCTTGCCACAGGGCAATTCCTTCAAATCCCTTCAGGTCACAAGGATTTGTGTATATCCAATTTTGTTTAAATATTCTCTACCCTACTCCTCCTACAAGGGTAAAGCTTCCTTGCTCTGAACTTTCCCTTTGGTCCCAAGGACATGGTACTCCCAGTCTTACTAGTGAAGACCATAGCGAAGAAGACATCAAGAACCTCGGCCTTCTCTGTGCCCTCTGTCACCACGTCAGCAGCAGGTTCACATTTTCCATAGTCTTCTTTTTGCTGCTAATACATCTGTAGAAGCCGTTCTTGTTGGCCTTCATTTTCATCGCCACATTCAACTTTAGATGGCCTTGACCTTCCTAGCCCCATCCCTATTTATTTGAATACTGTCTATATTCATCCTGAGTGATTTGACCCTGCTTCCAGCTTAAGTATTCTTCCTTTATTATATCTGGGTTTATTCAGATGCTTCCTGTTCATCCATGCTGGCTTCCTGCAACTTTTGCTTCCTTTCCTGCTTGTCAGGATGGACAATACTTGAGCTTGGAGGAAGTGATCTAGAAAATCAACCAGTGCTCCAGAACTCCTCTTCAGGGCCATGTCCCAGGGTATTCTTCCAAGCAGGTCTTTGAAACAGACGAAGTCTGTTCTGAATTCAGAATTGTGATCCTGATTTATGAGCTGCTTCTGCGTTTCAGAAACCTGAACTCCATATCTTATGGTCAGTACGGCCAAGGCTGACCCCAGCCTTCATAACCCTGACCAGTTCCTACTCATTTGTAAGTATCAGGTCTGTCAGAGCATCTCCTCTCGTTGGCTCCCCTATCATCTGTGCCAGGAACCTGTCAGATTGCTTGTGTTCTGATGCATTGCCCTTCCAGGAGATACTAGGGTGGCTAAGTCCCCCATGTGGACCAAAGCTTGCAAACATGAGCTTCTTCCAGTTTTCTACAGCAGGCTTCATTTACTTCTTCCTGATCTGGCTGCCAGTAGTATGCACCCATGACAGTCACCCACAC
>JANHGB010051561.1:35735-60610 GCA_026283785.1 Coracopsis vasa
CAGTGGCTTAGCAACTTCATTTGCCAGCTCCTTCAGGACCTGCGGATGGATTTCATCAGGTCCCATGGACTTGTGCACGTTCAGGTTCTTAAGATGGTCACGAACCGGATCCTCCCCTCCAGTGGGCCTAAGGTCTTCATTCTCACAGTCCCTGCATCTACCTTCCAAGACTTGAGTGGTGTGGTCAGAGCATTTGCCAGTGAAGACCGAGGCAAAGAAGTCATTATGAACCTCAGCCTTCTCCAAAGCTATACATCCCTAAACACAGCTATCCTAAGTGCCCACAGATAAATGTATATATATATTGCAGCTTATTTCCGTTAAGAAGTGTTTGACCTTAGAAACATTCATAAGAAGCGTGGACTCTGGAGCATGTATTGCTCACATTTTCATTATCTTCTTCCCCAAAGGGCATATAGATGCAGCAGGTTTTGATTTATCAGGTAAACGTGGAGCCTGTTTCTCAGTTTGTCAGTAGATGTGCTCCTTTTTGCAGGTCATAGCATCTGGACCCCAATGGAGGATTCACAGATTGTTAGATTTCCAAGGATGTCAGTGGTTCACGTTTCTGCCTGTACAACTCCTTCATGAAGTTTCAGTACAAACCAGAACCTTCTTCCAGGGAGCTGGCAGCCATAAAGCATTTCTGAAAGTACCATAAATGTTCTTGTATTGGTACTCTGCAAATCAGAGCATTTCCCAAGTGTTGTTTAAAATGCCCGTTCCCGTTGCCACATCCTGTTTATATGTGGCTGCTATTTCTGACTATGAAATTTATTGATATTGTATCATGTTTGTTCCAAGCAGATTTTGCAAATTCCCCAGAGTTTTCTTCCTGCTGTGTCTTCCACTGATGAGTGCAGTTCATCTCAAGGTGCGTCACAGACAAGGCGCATTCTGGGAAGACTAGCCATGGTATAAGGAGTTCAGAGAGACATTAACAGACATTGAAAACATACAACTTGAAAACTCAGAAATAGTTCTGTGTTTCTGAAAATTCAAAATCTCATTTTATCCCCTCATTTTCACTAATTATAATTGCAGGACATAAATCCACACTAGTGTCCCCTAGGGTCTCCTCCAGATATTTTCCTTCCATATGCTGTGAGGCTATTTTCTTCTCTTAGTTTCCATCTCTCTTATTCTCTCTAACTCCTGCTATTTGCTCTACCACATCTCTGCTAAGCTCCAGGTCCCAGCAGACTCTCGCCCTTCAGTTCTTTATTTTCTTTAATATGCTTCTTGCCTGAAAAAATGTTATCTTTCACCACTTCCACTAATTTTCTTCTCCTTTTCATCCTAAACATGACTATTTCCTGAAGCACGTTGACTCACCTATATATTTAACTGCCACTATAAAACCTCACCTAAGTACTTCATATATATTTTTTATTCACTTTTTCAAACAGCCTTGTGTTTTTCTACTTTATATCTAAATCACCAGTTTAAATAAATCTCAACTACTGCTGACTCTGGCCAATGAGGACATTAAAACACATCTACTTTGGCCATGGATGCTACACCACAGAGTAAACAGTACCAGTATCTGTTGTCCTGGTCCTTCAGCCAGTAACTGTGAAGCCCAGCCATTGTACTGCCCTAGACCCTGAACTCTACTGAGGGGGCTCTCTCTGACTTTCATGAATATTACGTATACCTGGAAATATTTGAGACAACAGACATTTTTCTGAAAGATATCTTCTAGAGGTTTTCTGTGCTAAACCATCCACATTCCATGTTCCTAATCCCAGTGCCTTTACCACAGTGTCTGCTTTTACTTTACATAACACACTGTGTTGTACTTTGTGGAGTACAGACAGGGAATACTTATCACCTGCAGAAATGTTATGATCATTTCCT
Organism: Coracopsis vasa; assembly: GCA_026283785.1. Classification (NCBI taxonomy): domain Eukaryota; kingdom Metazoa; phylum Chordata; class Aves; order Psittaciformes; family Psittacidae; genus Coracopsis; species Coracopsis vasa. Next base: position 37,596 of record JANHGB010051561.1, read on the forward strand.
CCTGACATTTCATGCTATCAAGTGGTATAAACTATGATGAAATGTCATCATTCAAATACAGCAGCAAAAAAAACCCTCCAAACACGAGCTGACTACAGAGTATGTGGAAAACACCCCCACTTTATCAGCAAATAGTAGAAAAGTAGTTGATAATTTATGTCATAGCATACAAAGTCTCTGAAGTCATACATTATTCATAGAAAAAGTCATCTTTGTGTCTTTAAAGAAGACACATTAAAAAGTACAATGTTAAAAATAGATGGCATTTTATTGGAGATCATAATTATTTTAAAAGTTGGCAACAGGGCTTTTTAGTTCCTAAAATGACCTTTCAAGATGAAATGGGGAAAAGAAAAGCTGCTCTGAGGAAGACGCTATGAAAAACCCTATGCATAAAGAAGACATTCATCTTTAATATGAATGTTAGTATATTCTCCAATGAGAATAGAGGTCAGTAAAATCTCATTTGGAAGTATTACTAAATAGCAGCATAGGTCTCTTGAATGACACAGCATCTGGAACCTTGTTCTGACCAAAATTTTCATGATATATCTGTAATTTGGAAACCCAAACTTTACTTGTGCAGTAAATGAGAAATATTGAAGATCATAAACATGACCAGAAAGCAATCCCTGAATACGATTTATGTGTCTCAGTGTTGCTACATATATTACCAGTAAACAGATTTGATTTCATTTCCCTTAATCAGTGTTCATTCTTCTGCTTACTTTCCTCCTAAGCAAAGAGCATGAAAAAATATTGATAACGTTACACTTTAAATCAACAGTAACAGGGTAATCAGACCTGGACAAATAATTAGACAAAATTATGCAGGAAAGCAGTTAGCAATTCTGAATTGCCTTTTAACTCCCTCTCCCCACCCTTGCTTCATGTCTTCCGTGGTATATTATGTGTGGTCAGTCTGTGGTGCAGGTGCTGCTGTGACGTTCTATAGCATTTACAGGGCAAGCTCCAAGTAAGGATGCATAAGAGAAAGCATTAGCTGCAGACAACCAGGATGCTACACAAAGATATGATGCCAACTGCTTACTTTATCCTTTACCTTTATTTTTTATCTGCCTAAAGCACAGTCAGCTCCTCCAAAGTGCTGCAGAAGAGATAGGACTCAGAAAGCAAAAGGAATTCATGAGCTCCTCTGTTAAGGACAACTTCAGGAAAGTATCCTTGTTCAAAGATAAGTGCCACGTTAAATCCTGTTGAGGCTGGAGGGACTGAAAAAACATGCTTAAAGTTAAACATATTGTTAAAAGCTTTTTAGACTTAAGCTGTTACTGCTTTTCTGACTAGTGCCTTGTTCTTGGAGGCCATTTCATTCCTCAGGGGCAATGCAAAAAGAAGCATAAGGCTCTTGTCTCTGCAATGGTGGTGGTGGTGATGGTGGTGAGACAATTTTTTGCCCAGGTGCACTTCTCCACTGCATTAAGGAAGTTCCAGAGGAGAAACCAAGTATTCTGTATTTACCTTTATATATATTTATTCTCATGTTTATATTAATTAAATAACTGCTTTCCTTTGGAGCAGTTGCCTCCTGTTTACAGCTGCCTAAATGGGAATTGGGAACTCCATAACACAGTAACATCAAAACCGAACAAGAACATAGATTCAATGAACAGCCCACTGGATCCAGAGACAGCTGACTTAAAGAAAAATAAATCTGGGACACAATCAGCATGTTCACAAAATTCAGTCTCCTACTGGATAGCTAAAAGTAACTAAATTGTCTAGTGAATGCCTAATATCCCTATTAACTGCAACGATCAGGGCAGCAAACGCTATGCAGGCAGTGGAGACAACATGCAGGCAGCAGGCACAGCATGTGTGGCTACAAACAGATATTACAGCACCAGAGAAATAACTTTAACCTCTGCCTTCAAAAAATACCGCAAATTCTATATTTCATTATTCACAGGAAACATTCTGCATGAAAAAGTATAAACATGGCTTTAATGCAACAATATTGCATTGTCAGCTTTTGGTAATAGGTTTAATTTTAACTCAGGAAAGCCACAGAAACAAATCAAGCTTTTTGTGCCCCTTTGCAATCTTATGGTTACAAATGAGATTTCCAGCAGCTTAAATTCCAGTGTATGGTGGCTGCACGTTGACTCATTAATTACCTAAGTAGGTAGCATAGTCTAGCTACTTTCTGGTAGAAAAAAAAAATATATATAAATCAGATTGAAACCCTAAGCTGTGGTTTGTATCTTTTTAAAGAAATCCCATCTGTTAGTTTCCACTCCAGAACATTCAGAAATGCTTGCCTGAGGGGAAAAAACCTTAAAACTAAAAATGTCATTGCAGTAGTAGGAGATGGGCTTACCTCCCACTATGTTTTAAATTCAGTACTGCAGTTCTGGCCCTCAAACTTATCTTGTGCAGTGACAGGTCTGAGCTGCAATATTGAACTTACACAGGTTTGGGGAGCCAAAACTTTGCGTTCCTTAGCATAGGTCAGACCACAGCTAAAAAAGATGCCTATAGGGAGTGTTTGGAGAAAAGGGCAGAAGAAAACAAAAGGGCGCTTAAGCTCTGTGTGAGAACATGAGACTTTTTAAAGTTATCATTTTACAATGAAGAAGAAAGTTTTCTTGTTATTTACGTTAACGTCTGTGCCAGGTAGAGTGCTGAGCACTCATGGGTCTCCATGCTGAGCACTATTTAAACACATAAGACAGTCCCATACTTAGGAAGTTTTCAGCCCTGTCTAGGGCCTTTCCTTCTCTGCCTTTTGCAAAATTGTAAAGCTATGCCTCCTCATTTAATAGCGAGGAAGCGCTGTCAAACTAGATAAAGCAAAATGCTTGCTGTGCTTACCATCCCTTTCAGAATACATTTTATAATCCATAACAATAAAGCATAATTTATGCATTTTTATCAAACTCTGCATTATTTTAATAACATCTGCAAAGATCGGATTCCAGTGTGTTCTGGGAGATATTGTTTTGCCCTGAGTTCATAAAATGTTATATTTTTCAGTTAAATCTCCTGCCACAATTTCATCTACAGTCACCAGTAATTTTTTATCTGTTTTGCCAGATCTCATTTCAAGTTCTCAAAGACAGACGATTTGTAAAACTTTCTTCAGCTGACTGTGAATATGGATTTAAAACAGGACAGAATCAACAGCCATGGCTCATTAATTTGGCTTCTTTCTTAAAAGGACGTATGTAAAAGAGTCATCAAGAAAAGCAGTTCTTTCATAAGTTTTTAATTTATTTAAGTAAACCCCACCCCGATGCAGGACTGTGCTCAAACATAACCTTTTCAAACCTTTCTACAGAGTACCCTAAAAAGGATTTCCCGATGGTATCTTGACTATGCACCATTCTCAGGAGCTTTTGCTTCTCTCACAAGGGAAAAGGAGGCAACTGGAGGCACTTGGATTGGTTTAGTTCAACAGTGAACAGGTGCATCCTTCATCCTTGCCCAAATTACTGCTATATCTCAGCAGTTTTTCACACCTTCATGAATTGATAGGACCTCCAGGAATTATCTCCTGTTTCTTTGTGCTGCTGCTCTAGGGCTCTTCCTTGATGCATTTGGGGAAAATCCATCTGTCTTCTGAGCTCCTGAAGCAGACTGAAAAGTGACTAATGTTAATGATTGTTAGCAAAGTGGCCAGGTCATTTCCATGAAAGAAAGGGATGCTGGTAGTCTGTGGTTCTGCAAGGATGAAACAATCTATCTGGGACTGAAAGAATGCTTGCTCTTGGATCAATACTTTGGAAATGTGAAAGCTGGTGTAGAAGCCAAAGTTACTTTTGCAATGAAAAGCCAGGGCAAGGTGCCCATCTCTGATCCTGACCAAAATTCACTGTCCACAGTCTTCTCTTCCAGGGCATGTTCAGAACTGAAAACATTTAGCATTTATTTGGGGCTATCTAGCCTGAATAGAGCCTGAATTCTGAAGGATTTTCCTTTTGATAAGTCAATCACGACTCCACCAGAACCCCAGCATAAGAAGCCTGTGGCGTGCTAAACTAACAAGCTCTTTATATATCAAATTTATCAGTTCTTGAGAAGTACTGAGGCATCTTTTCCATGTCTATAGCTGATGTTTTCTGTTCCTCATCACATTTTTAAGCAGGATCCGTGCCTTGTACCACACTGAAAGGACACATGATTTTCACTCCTGTCTCACTTCCCCCACTCTCCATCACTAGTCTGACCCTGCAGCAACCAAGAACCTTACTCAAGGGACGAGGTGTTGTCTCCACACTAGTGTACATACATGGAATTTGCATGCTGTAATTAAGGAAGGATTAGCTGCTAGTTTGCACTAGCTACTGAGACAACTTCAGAAAATAAGGTCTTTATTATAGAGGTAGTTAAAACAGCTACTTTGCTTTATGACTCATGCACAAGCAAGTATAGGAGCCTATTGTAATAGAAACCATAAGAATTGTAGAGCTAATGTTATGTTCAAGGAATTTGTATTAGGAATTTTTAAACCACTGAAAATATAAAAATGAAACATTTTCTTGCCCTTTAAGACATGTGCTCCACATTTCTGTCATTCTTCTGAATAATAAAAAATGCACACATAAATATGTTTATAAAGAAGTAATTCCATCCCTGGGTTCTGAGTCGTATAAACCAAGGCAACTTTGCTTTTCTTGTTACAAACCTCTTACATTCAAGTTATACAACTAGACATAGTTGAACATATATATGTGGTTAAACCCATTTAATATGATTTGGGGCTAGGAAAACATACTTGGAATGTACTGCTGGTATCCAAAATTGTACAGTTATAATATCCCAATGGTATAAACAAAGAGAGAGTAGGAATTTATATTGGGCAGTACACTACAATAAGGTCTCACAGGCAGAGAGCAGGACTAGGTTAAAAAGTGGAACAGTATAAAGGGAGGAAAGGTGAAAGATGAGTTTATGAAGTGACAGCTCTGTATTGCCTAAGCTTGTCTAGAAGTGGGTGGAGAAGAGTTCTGTTTCAATGGGACTTCAGTATTTCAAAATGCATTTGTGCCCCTAACCAGGTTTTAGCTTTCCATCAACAGGAAGAAGGCAAGGCTGGCACCAGGGTGGCCTACTAGAAACACCAGCAGCCTCAAAGAGAAGACCCTGTAGAAGCACCTGCCAGGAGAACACACAGAATTCAAGGGAGAGGGGGCAAAATCGAATATGTATACATATAAATGTCCATACACACACTGCCAACTGTAAATGGTCTTCATTGTTCCTGATCCCTCTCTTTTATTCCCACCATAAAAAAATTATGAGACCCAACTATTCATACAGCATTTCCAGAAATTTAATAGACCATATAGATTAAACTCTGAGGGCCAAGCGCTGGTGTCAGATACACCAAATGGAACCCCATCTGAGAACAGAATTTGGCTCAGATTCAGCAGGCAAATGAAAGTTTCTTTCCACTTTCAGAAGAAACCCAACTATGTAAAGTTTATAGGCACTAGTAGGAGAATAAATCAATTTAAGTCCATGTCACACCATTCTTTACAGTTTTGTAACAAGGTGTACTTTGTTAGATTTTAATCTGCATACATTTGAGACAGCAAAGCTCTTCAAAATCATCTTTTAATGGCATCGCAATTTATAGACAGTAACTAATTTCAAACTTCATAGCACTTGGCTTTTATGATTATTTCAAATCATTTAAATGCAAATGAATTTCCAGAGAGAGAAAACATCAAATGCCCTTGAGTGGCAACATGTAATAGAACTGCGAGCAGAAATCACAGTAGGAATTTGAAGCAGTCTGATAGGGTTTGACGGGAGGTCTGTACAAAAGTGTTTGCCTAAATCCAATTTACATTTCATTTCACATTATATTCTATTTAACCATTTTGTCATTTTAATATGACTTATTTACTTAATCCTGCTCTGAAATCCAATCTACTATCAAGAGCAAATGTGGAATTCTGGTCAGGATAGGACTTACAGCTATTTTTCATTTTAGGACAATGGCAATATAGTTTCTAAAATACAGCTAGCTCTCTTTTCCCCCACAGTTAATAACGTTACAGCACCATGCAGCCAAAAACATTTGTGCATGCCTTAAATAATTACATTTCTTTCAAGCTAAGCAATTGTTTGCCTACTGACAGAGTAATATTTCCTGGGAGGCATTGCTAAGCTACAGTACATACAAAATATTTGGACACAGAGTGCTGAGAAAGATCTGAACTATTCTTAATGTGATTGCACTCAGAAGGATAAGAACCATCCTGGAACTCCCCATTCAGTAGCAGTTACAACAAAGCACTACAGGTTGCTTTTTTTTCACAGCCATTTGGATTTGCAGGAGGCAGCGAGAGCTGGTCTGCTGCTAGTGCTTCCTGTGCTTTGGAGTAAGCAGCGCAGGGAAGACCCAACGGCACCTTTTATCTTTGTATCACTCCTTTCTCATCTACTCTCTTCTAGACTTCAGATGAAAAAATGGACACATTCTTTTTTTCTCTGAAAAAACAGTGTCTGTCCATTTGCAATTGTGAAGTGGCCACAGTCATCCTGCCCTGCCCTATCCCACTGTAAAGTCTGCATTTGAAACTACAGCAAGCTAAACCACATCACTTTCCATTTGTACACAGCAGTTTGCACAGCTTGCAAAGGGATTTGGCCATGGCATGGGCCAGACTTCTGTACGTAACCAAGCTATAGAAGTCTGTTCTGAGGAAAGGTGAACAACAGTGACCAAGCAGGACCTAATTTTATCACTCACCATTTTTCCAGGCCCAGTATCTGAATTAAGAAACAAAACTGCATCAGAAACTCAGTTCCGGCAAAGGCTATACAGAGCTTCCTGAAGGTCTCCTAGACTGCAGGAAAGGAAGATGGGGGAACAACATGAGTTTGTGTTTCTGCTGGCATCTGAATATTTTCCAAGAGATGAACTGCACTATTTGAGACTACTGTAACAAAGTCTAAACTTTAGATCCTGAGTGTTTCCAAAATCTGTGTTTTTAAAGGTAACAGAAAACACAAATACATTCAGATACTCGGCTACTGATAATTCTTTGCCATACTTTCAGCAACATACACACGGTTTGCAGAAATCCATTAATATTTTCATTTCTTATCAGACATAAATTACTGATACAGTTGGTACAATGTTTGTAGGTGAAATCTATAGTAGAGTAAACTGAGTGATGGATTTGATGGAAAATAGGAGTAAAATATTGTGCTTGGGGTAGAGAGATTACTAAGATTGTGCTATTTCAATGACAGCCAATTTCACAATCAAGATGCCTTTTCTACTGCAAAGGCAATTTTTATATGCCTCCTGAACATAAATGTCACTATTTTGTTTACTATATGTTTCTTTTTCATTTACTTCATTAATTTTGTGTACAATCTCTGTGAAGAGACTTCTAAGGAAGTACACTTGTCCTCTGTTTTGAGCAATTTGTCTTTTGCGAGGGCAATGTAACTGAGTAAAAGCAGTAATACATGGCCTTTTATCAAAAACTTATCAGAGCTGTTCAAACAAGTAGGCTGTTCATTAGATTTGAATAAGCTAGCTGCTGAGTTAGCTTTGGACCTACAGTTTGTCAGGTTAGGTGCTGGCTATTTTCTTTCAGTTTTCAAACTTCATGGAAATTGTTACTCAGATAATGACTCATATCTATTAGTGGTGACCAAACTAGAACAAACCTCTATAAATACCTTAAGTGTTTATCACTACTAGCCACATCTCTACCATGAAATAGTACAGATCCCCAGTTGGCTCCCATGTCTTGGTCAATGATCATCCTTGTTTCATCAGTGTGGGCTTGCTCCTGAACTCTGCCTGAGAGATTTCCCTTTGAGAAAACCCAGGGCGAGGTCTAGCGGACCCTTCCAGATGCCACCCTTGTAAAGCTGGATGGCCAGGCTGCAGAAAGCTTTATTCCCAGTTCCCTGATCTTTCCCCAGCATTATGCCCATACTTTCCCTCCTCTGTGCCCTCCAGCTGCACTTCAGGGCACGCACCTTGGAGGGTCTAGCCGTGAGCAGTGTAAACCCAAGCCAGTCAGCACCGCTTCAGCTGGCAGCAGGGTTCACCATGTGGAAGGGGAAATTCAAACATTGCAGACAAAGCCATTATTTGCTGAGATCATGAAATCACTATTTGCTGAGATTTGCAAAGCACAATGCTCAGTGCGGTATCAGTCACTTCGCCATGAGGTTAAGCTGCGCAAAGGCCATGTGGAAGGGCATCTCCTCAAGGATACCTCTGAATCCTGACCTTGGTCTTGCTGGCTTTAAATAGCTTCAGGTTTCACTCAGTTCTGTGGTGGTGTGATCAGCGTCACACTGGCAAAACCCAAGCAACTTCAGTGAAGCTGCCCCAGGTATTTGCTATGTGCAAATAGCAAATAATAACAGATAGCAAAGAGGTCATGTTGCAGGCAAGTGAAATGTCTCAGTGGAGAGCTGAAATCCACTGCAAGAAACTTTTATAACAGTAGAAAACAATCTTAATGAACAAAATAGGTGGAGCCTAAATCAAATCCAAACTCTGTCAGGACACAATGTATCTCACCTTTCCTTTTTTACACACAATACTGCATTCCCTTTTTAATTTCTTCCTCTCCTACTATTCTTTCCATGGAGCAGTGGGATGCTTTTGAAAATATCTGAAAGTCCCTATTTTAAATTTTGTTTCCTTTTCTGTAATGAAATAAAGCTTTTTCCTCCTGGAACGGTTGCTGCTGTTTTCTAAATTTAAATATGGATTTTATATGATAAAAGAAATAATAAAATCTTTCATTGTGAATTAGAAAGTGCAAAAGACACCTAGACTGTGGGCAATACATTTCGTACATTTACAGTACACTTCAAAGCCAAGAAGACCTAGTGTTAACATAAGAACAGACATCTTTGCAGGCATCTGATACAGTTCTTCCAAACGTGCTGAGTGCAATGATTTTTTGGTCTGTGTTTGTTAAACACCCCCTGCCCTGTATAGCTCGCTATCAATAGGTCACTTTATGCACAACATAACTGCTTTGAACAAGCAAATTTTTTAAAGTAAATACTTCAGAGCCTTCTGTGTTGCAAGAAAGAAGGGAGAAAACACAAGAATACTGCAGTTGAACTGTAATCTTCAAAACGTAACATGGCTGAGAGACAAATCTCTAATTTTATACTGGACAAACAATAGAAGGAGAGGGGGAGACGTGACAGTCCCATTTCTATCCCACAGATTAGATGTGATGCGGTAATAACACAGATTGAAAGGACATGTATTGTATCAGGGCCAGAACTGAGCAAGTGTCCTACCTCATCACAATGTGTGATCAAAAATAAGGGATAGACGTCCATGCAGGACATACACATGTCCCACATGTGTTCTACATCATTTACAAAATACTCATTAGCATTTCAAACTGACATGAAAATTATTAGCTTGAGAAAAATATCAGTTTGCTGCTCTTCCTCACACAGGTTTCTGCAGTGAAAAGGCTACTGAGATTATGAACATCTCACAAAACAGTTATTCACCTAGAAAAAGAAAAAGGTAATTATTTAAAAGAATATATTATATACAAAATCTAGTTCAGTGTATATACATATGTGACTCTGCACACACATACATAAAACCAGATATTTACAATAAGAATTAATATTCAGTATCTGGCAAAATATTCAACATTTTCCTCCAGTATAATCATCTTTTTAAACATGTTAGGACCTTTTTTCAGGTCAATCACAGTTTTCAGACAAGCTGTAATTTAAATCAGCTCCATTCTGCATCTAATATGGATGTTTCACTGAAAAATAATTAAAACCAACCACTCGACTTGCAACTCTTTGCCTGTCAGAAACAGACCACTGTTGTGCATGCACATTGCTAATCTCAGGGAAGGAAACCTTGCAGAAAAGACAAGAAGGTGACAAAGTAATTGCCCACAGTGGGTGATTTGAAGAGTTGTAATAAAGAGGCGCTCCCTGCTCACACTGCCTTCATCTCACCTGAACTCCTCCTATTTGGTGACTCACTTTCATTGCCTACACTACCCTTTAGGCTAATAATGGAAATAGATAGCTCTTCTGGCAAGCAACAGAGAGTATATCAGAGCTATCGACTATATCTCTACCTTTTCAGCAGCAAGATGGTTCAGTTTGTTCATCAAAAGAGTTTCAGCTTGTTTAATCTCCTTTATCAGCCCTGCTTCCCTCTCAGGCTTGCAAAGGCTCCCGCTCCTGAAATTGCTGCCTTCATCTGAGCCAATGCAGTGCATATTTCCCCCTTCTACAGAACGATGTTTCAATGCCAAAGAGAGGGAGCATGAGAGAGAGAAATAATCTTGGCACTTGTTCAGGGTGTTGTGCAGAAAAAGAAGGGAAAAAAACCCAGACTGCCAATGGGGATTTCCTCCGTAATAAGCCAGATGGCATCATAGGATGCTTGGGGAGACTGTTTCTGTCTAATTCTCTTCAGCGGCAGAAACTGCCAAGGCCTGGCTTTTGTGGTAAAACCAGTGACTAGCTATTTTATATTCTTTCTCTTTGCTGTGCATGCTGTCCCCACCTGTCACTAATGCCTTTCTAATGCAGCCAGTGCCTGATGCAAGCTCTTTCCCCTCCTTTCTCTCCCTTACTCCTAGACTTCAACTGCTATTTCCCTTCCACCTATAACAGCAACATGGCTGCAAGGTTTGTTTTACATCACAGTGACTTACACACTAATTTCTTTCTTCAAGTGCAAAATATTTCACATAAAGTGGAGAAAACCAGCTGTGCAGTTTCTAAAGGTTGCCATCCTGGTGAGAGACCAAAGCAGGGATCAAGGCAGTGAGACGGGGAGCTGGTGCTCTGTAAAGCACAGAGTTCAGCAGCTAAAATGTCAAGACAGAAAACCTGCTAAAAATCCTGGCTGGGGTTACAAGGTTTTATTTATCTGAATTTATACATTTTGTCTATATACACATGTATGTGTTTCTATTTCTTTTTTTTTCATATCTGTAGAACTTTGGTGTTTCTGTTGCATTCTGAAATATGGGCTCAATCTCTATATACCAGATACACCAATCTCCTACATACCAGGAGAGACTGTGTATTCCAGAAACATGGAAAACTTTATAGAAAACCTGTATGTGATTGCTGCAGGGTTTTTGGTTCCTTAGAGTCAGATCTATAAGCTGCCTGCCTGCCTTAAGGGCTTGTATATCCTGTGTATGGACTAAATTGCTTTTCCTCTCCAGAAGCTGCACTATCTTGTATTCAGCAAGGAGCAGTCAGATATTTTAAACTCACTCTTTGCTCGGAGCAAAGTGGCATTTCCCCACTACTTTTGGAAGCTACTTCTTCCTTTTTGACATGGCTCTTTGTCTCCAAGTAGTCATCATGTGCAGATATCACTGCAGCAAAGTGAAGAAATACATCCCAGAGTATTGTTTCATATAGGCAATAAAGCTGCTAATGGTTGCTGTAGCAAAGGCACTTACAAAACTTTGTATGCAGTGTGCTGGTAGGAAGACGCAGAGCTAATGCAGTGATGTAGGTTGAGATACAGACAGCTATTTGCCTGCAAAAGCAGGACTACAAAAGTCATAAAAATCGCAACATTTATAATCTGATAAGCGACATGTTCATTGATATACTGTCAACTGGGATAATCTAAAGAGAATAAGGACTTATTTGCTTTATCTAGATACAAAACAGCCGAAATAAGGCTTACAGGATTTTTCTGAAATGTAATAATGTCATGGCTTCATGGAAGTAAAGCCATACAGATAGCTGTCTCATTGTGCAGTTGATGAATGTCTCAAGATATAAATGTGGAGCTTTTTCTCAATTAAACAAGGATATACCATTTTCAGTCACATTTTCGGATGAAAAACAATAGTCTATATCACAGTGGTATTACTCTTTAAATTCATGGAGAGAAATGTGAAGACTGGCACCTAGGAAATGAAGGCAAATCTCCCCAACAGCTTTTCATGCCTCTGACGGCGGAACAGAAACCAAACCCTGAATGGTGGTGGGCCTGGTCCCAAAGCATCCTGGGAGGACCAGGGAGAGCATCCACCCATGCTGAGACTGGGGCCACACGTCTGGCAGAGAGGGTAGCACTCAGCAGGGCAGGCTGGTCCACAGAGGAGCTGGATGCTGCCCTGTGCTGTGGAGCAGGGCGATGGGTTCCCCCCGTGACCAGCACGCTGTCCCTTCAAGGCAGAGCTCAAAAACCCCCACCAATCCCCCGTGTGGTCCCTGTGCCCTCAGCACTGTTTTTCTCTGCTCCTATCCAGCTGCATTACTTGCTCATGCAGGCACAGCCATACAGCCCCCCCCACTGTGCCTGGCCTCCCCTCTTATCTGGCCCTCTGCCTGCGGCGGAGCAGATTTCACTTCCCAGAACCGCTCTCTGGGGCCAGGGTGAGCAGGAAAGCAGGATTTCTTGACACTGCTCTGTCTAATGCTGGAAGAGAGACCGGCCAGGCAGAACTGATGGAGCCTCAAGATAGCTTAACACCAGCTTTTGCTGAGCGCCTTCCTCAGCTACATAGTGTTGCAGCCAAAGCATAACCCAGAATCTGAGCCAGTACATTTAAATAGGGCAGTAACAACAAAGCCATTTTTTTCCACTCCCAGCTGTGTGTTGAATGTTGTTTCGTGTTTATGACCACATCACTATTCAGTACTTATCGCCCAGCTCCGTGGTCAGTGATGCTTGTCCGTGGTCCCAAGGGCCGATACGAGCTGGTGCTGCCAGCAGCCTGTGCCTGCCTCTGCAGGGGCTTTCCTGGGCTTTATCTGACCCCACTTGGTGCCTTGGATGCACATCCAAGGGCAAGGAAAAGAAATCCTTCCCCACACCAACAATTTCTGAACCCAGTATAGAACATAGCAGACTGACTTAACTGAGATGCTTCTTTCCATTCTGGTGAGATTTACCCTAAAATCCAAGGTCTGAATTTGCATTAAATCAGGTTTACTTGGGTTGGGAGTTACAGATGTGAGCTGGACAGACTTCAGCAGCATGTGTTTGTTCATTCTCACAGAATCTTGGTTAATTAGGCAATGAAAGGTATAGTTTATAATCAGGATAATAAGAATAGCTATATCACAGTAAATTAGCAGGATACTCCTGGGATATTAACAGAATAAATGCCAGTATCTGTATTGCTTTAGGAAAGCTGCATGTTTTACCTCCAAAAATATCCACTGCTAATAGCAGTAAAGTTCATGTTGTTAATTCCATAAGATAACATCTATTTTCTGAGTATATCTACTTCTAATAATGTCCCCATTCTATTGAACAGCTATGAATCCTTCCATACTTCACACATTTGTGTGTCCTCCTTTATAAAAAGTAATGCTGATTTGAGGTACAGTGAGCATTAAATATAAAACAAAGCCTTTTGTTGTGGGAGTTTTCCATTTCCACTACATGATTATAAGGGTAAACTTTCAAGAAATTTGGAAGAATAATGTCTCTGAGGCAAGAGACACAGGATTTTTGAAAATGAGTAGAAATGGTAGAGTCTACTCTTTGATTGTATTTTTGAACTGGGCTTGCCTACAGATATCCATCCCTTAAAAGATATTCAGTAGAGCTCTGATCTTGATGGTGCTTTCAGACACATGTGAAATACAAAGTGTTTCATAGAAGCTTTAATGCAGTGAGGAGAAGGAGCTCAGGTTAAAGCTGCATTATCACAGGTTTTAAACTGCAACCTCACTGCTCTGACAATGCAGATAATTTTGATGTGTGAACATAGTACCGTAAGGCCTCTTATCAGCACAATCACTATGCTACTGGAAGTCTAGAAAACTTCAAAGCAGGCTGATAAATTCCCATAAAAGAGTTGCCAGCCTGTAATCAGATGTCCAAGAGTTCCCAGCTGAACCAAAGATGAAAACTGATGATATTAATTTGTCCTCATTTGAACTGAGCAGTTCTACTGAAATCAGCAGTACCCGTATGTATTAACATCAGTCCTTTGCTAGAGCTGTTTTTCTGCCAGTTCACAGATTTAGGGATTTTCTTCATTTGTATTTCAAAGAGTGAAAATGAAAAGAGCAGAAGATAAAACAAAAACTCAAAGGACTCCATGTCATTTATACTGGAGTTATTTTTCTTGGGCAAGCCAAACCCTGCCTTTGGCTTTTATGTGACTTTCTCAGAGTCGTAGCCTACAGTTTCCTGTTCTAAAATTCAAAGGCAGTGCCTATTGTTGAGATACCATGCTCATACCCAGTTGCTTCTAAAGCAACTCTGCAAAAAATACTCTATAATTTTTCCAAATCTGGAAACTGAACATTTGGTTTATGACTTGTCCCTACCAGGAAGGATCCAAATCAAAACCCTCCCACCTCAATTTTGTGTTTTCCCTTTTCTATGGCTGCCTCACTAAGTGCAGGCTGCTACAAGCCCCAAAACATGAACATTTAATGTAACTGCATTTTTTAAGCTGAAAGGTTTTACACCATAGGAGATCTAATTAGAGTTATTTTGTAGTGAAAAAGAATGTCACAGAAACATCCAATTTAACTGAGAGGATGGAGAAAATGCAAGCACAAACAACAAAAAATCTTATTCTAAACTTTCTTTATAAAGAAACTGCCAATAGGATTCAGCTTCCTGTAATTTCATCTAGTTCCTTCCCTCTCTTCCCTGATTTATTAAATTAAAGGCCAGAAAGTCCCACTTTGCCAGCTTTGCTGATCTTAGCTGACTAACAGAGTTACCATCTGTGTTTAACAGGTACTTTTTCTTTTTTATCTTTTTTTATCTTTACCTTTTTTTCTTCTTTATTGTCCTTTTCCTTTTTTTTTAAAAAAAAAAGAAATGTATTTCAGAAGCCCTTCACCATGACAGCAGAACAACTGGGAATGAAGGATCCATCTTCACCCTTAGCAGGTTGCTGCCAACCATCCAGTGCTAGAAGCACATGCCCTTCTCTCATCTTCCACACCCAGCCAAGCAGAGCTGGAACTCTGCGCTGGGAAGGACTCAAGAAGCGATATGACAATGGACACATTGCACAGCACCTGCTCTTCATTGCTTGGGGATGGGATGGAACTAATTTGATCACGCACAGCACTGTGCAGATGCAGTCGCTGCTCCTCCTGCCCTAACCTGAAGATGAAGGTAATGTCACAATGCCAGAAAGCTGCTATAGCAGACCCTGCAGTTCCCGTAAGACCCATGTAGTGGTTTAATTTTTACAGTTGTTTACTTAAAGGCTTCATTCTTAATAACTCTGAGAGAAGGATCAAAGCAAAGCAGTGGAGCCTCTAGCATTTTCTCCTGCTTCCTCTCTGTACTGGCACAAAGAGATGAAGAAAGCATTTCCGCAAAGTCATGACTCAAGTATAAAAATAAAATTTACATTTATCCTATTTGGAGGCAGCGAAGGAAAACTGACCTCATGGAATGAGCTTTAAGAAAGCTCAGGAGGGAGGAATTAAAATAATTAACAGCAATTATTACCAAAATTATGGTACTGAATAGGACAGTGCCCAATAAAGAGAGGTCACAATTACTAATGCACCCTTCTGTATGCTCATTTGTCGTCTCAGTATTGTAGTCATTTATGTTGTTCCCTCTCACAGCAGGATCCCCGGCACCACTTTCCATTCCCTTTTATAAGAAGTTCACAATAAACAAGGGTTCAACATGTTCAGAGCAGCAGTTTGTGGCTTCTGAGGGATTTAAATAACATGGGCTTTTCTTTCAGTCTCTCTGCAAAAGCAGCTTTACTTCTTTTTTACTTCATTGTCTTTCAACTTATGTTACAAGGTAATGCAGCTAAGAGGTGAGCAAAACTGAGTTAATTTAGATTTTCACCCACATAAATAGAACCAGAATCAAACTTTCCATTCAGGCACTTAGGCTTTGTTCATGCTAGAAAGATTTAACAGTGGATTTTACTGATGGAGCTAATTTGAGCTACTGATGAAGCTAATATAGATAAGACAACAAGAAACCTTTCTAATTTCATCAGAGTATCAAAATGCTTGCAAAACAGTAGTATCCACATAAGTATTTTTATCAAACTAGCCATTCTGATAAAACTAGCATACGTATTTTGGGGTCTTAAAACTTGAAACTCAAGAAGGCTTTGAGAGGTCACCTGCACCATCTGCTTACTCTGATACATTTCACACATGTATGATAACTTGAATTCCTAGAATTCTGCAATTTGTAATATTGGTCTGAGAGCAAATCAGCACAAAGGCATTTTGTTACTTCAAAATTCTTAATCAAATAAAGTCATTTGAGATCAAGATTTTCTCCTTAATAAAAATGATGGGTTTTTTCAGCACAAATATGAAAGTAAACTTCAAAAATAATATTAAAATGATCAATTATGTTATCCTATTCCAGAATATTCATAATGCATTATATCATTCTTAAGCCATTTTCACAGCCGGATCTCGTTCGAATCAATATTGTCTTGAAGGATGTTTTGACTTCAATATCATACCATTTTCCTGAAGTATTAAAAAAGTGTTGACCATATTAATAGTTTCTTGCTTTAGCTAAAAGTGGACATAGCATTAAAAAAACCCAAACCATTAGTGCATAGTACATTACGCTGTTTATAATGTAGTACATTATGTTGGACTTCAGTTCATTGGACTGAAGTTCAATGTAAGCTATTCCAAGGGAAATTAACAATCTGATATGGTCTAGACAAACAGCAAACTTCTTCCCTTTCTGTAGGGGACAGACAGAAGTTCCCTTGTAGATCCAGATGTGTCAGCTAAATCACCCCCTCCTGGAAGCTACAGCCTCCACCAGAAGGCTGGCAGAGCAGTTTATCAGAGCACTCTAATTTGCTTCAGGAAAAATCAATTAAGATAGCTTAGGTGACTTTAACTAGGAAAGTGTTTGGGACAGTAATCAACACTGCAGACAAGGAAGAGTACAGGAGACCAGCAACTTCTTCCATCAAAACCAAAGTGAGCATTTCTCCATTGCTTCAGCATCTGAGCCAAAACTCACTCAAGTCAACAAGATTTCCCGACTTAAAAAAGTAGAAACTAACCCTTGTTCAATCTTTGGCTGGGAAATACTGCTTCTCATAGCATTTCTTTATCACCCATTTCTATATATATTTTTTGTTGCTCAGGCACTCTTGTGATTGAGTAACCTAGACTGAAAGAGAATGTCTTGATAAAGTCAACATTGCGTGTCTGAATCAGGACTACAAAAAGCAACAAATGTCACTCTGCTGCTTCTGCCACTTCAGCACCACTCCAAAGGTCACTGATTCCTTGAGAAGCTGCCATAAATAGCCTTCCTCTCATACAGAAATGTTCTGCCAAAGTTTTAACTCGGAGCCGACTTGTATTTTCACCTTCAGTCATCAATGCTTTCTGACAATCCTCTGCTAGAACACACTTTCCATCTTAACACATTATTAATTCCACGGCTACATCTTTCCCCACGCTCTCACGGTAATTGCAGGACTCCCACTCAAGTTTCACTGACACTGAGACATGTTTTCCACCTTAACTAGACAGGAAACTCTCCTTGTAGTGATGTAGCCTCTGTTGACAGAGCTGTGCATCTACCTCTCCAAAAGTTCCAGGGGAACATCACCAACAAAGATGTTTCTCCATGTTAGTTTAAACTGGATCCATACAAGTGCTTTTTTACTGTACTGAAATGCTGAAGGAGGGAAAAGAATTACATCCAAACCCAGTAGTTCAGTGCAAACAGAGGCTTCCCCTTTGAGATACAGCCTCAGTTAACAGCATCTCTATCCCTGTTCCTCTCACACAGGCACCCTTAGTGGGAAACAAAAAATGTTTCCTGTAAGCATTAATACAAATAGGGCACCTTGTAACATCATTTGCTACACACAGCGGTCTGTGCACGTGAGGAAATGAATAATCTCAGGAGAGAGAAGACTGATCCTTTTGCATATATACCAGCTGAACTAGCTATTTCAACAGGAAGTGCGTGCACGTGTGTGCGCATGCAAGAAACAGAGAGAAAGCACAAGGGAGAAAATATTGTGTCTTCAAGCCTTACTGCTGGATGTTGCAGTACTGGAATCCAGTAGACATCCCCCTGCCAGAGAAACCTCCCTCATCCGCTGCGTGGTGGAGCTGCTATAAAAATAAATAAATACTGAAGGGCTGTTTTCTGCACATCCCTGCTTTCTGACCTCTGTGGGTAAAGATGACTCTACCACAGCCAGCACAAGCCCCCAAAGATTATGGAGGATGTTTTCAAAGACACAAAATGAGCACAGTAATCCTAACAAACACTGGAAAACATTACTGGGCAGCACAGTAAACACTGAGCCGGAATAAGCGAAGTACTTTGCTTCAGGGGAAATACTGTGAGTAAAAGAAAAGACAGATGAAAGCAGCCATTCAGAAACTGCATAATCAGATGTAGACATATCTTCAGAATATAATAAAACAAGGACATGAATTCCATATCCTGCCCTTCGCTCAATCAGACGTGAACCTTGTTAGCTCAGAAATACAAAGGCGTAGAAGGAATTAGAGGATCTCACTGGATGGACCAGGTATTTAAGACCAAATTATTATTATCCCCCCAAAAAATCATTGAAGGTGCTTCTTTGAAACATTTCATGCAGTCTTTTCATGTTTGCAAAAATTTATACCACTGGAAATAATGTAGGGGATAAAATTCAAGACATAAACCCTGGAGAGTATGCTACCCAAGAGATGAATACTGTAATTATATAAAACCTGTTATGGTACTTAATAATGTGTAGCCTACCTGTAATCAATAGGACTAACTCAGCAGGCAGAGAGCAAAATCTGTACCTTAATTTCTTTTCTTACTTAAATTAAAAGGCTCATTTTCTGTAGGATTTTCAAGGTCCTTGTAATCTTCAGACTTACCCTTGAATTTTTCATTTTCTTCTGCTACTGAGCAAAGTCTTGTCTTCAAATTGGCAGCTTTGAACTGTTGCCTTGATGAATGATTGCAGCATCTTAAAGCCTGCAATGAAAACAGCGGCGGTTTAGGTGGAAAGCAAAATATGAATAAGTAAATGTATCATGTAGTTTCTGCTGTCATACTGCCCCTCCCTTACTAAAGGCCATTTTCTACACCCTTTATCTTCATCTCACAATTACTGACATATGTTCTTCTTATTTCTGTTTCTTCCAGAAGTGCTGCTAAGGTACAAGGTGCTTTTTGGGACAGCAAGATAACAGTGGAAAGATTTGCACTCATTTCTCAAATATTAAAAATATTCTCACATGCGTCTATTCAGCTTATATTTCTATTCTTTTCTCTTCTGTTTCCGCTATTGAAGCTGGTTAAAGCACTGGAAAAATCAGATGAAATAGTGGGAAAGTTTGAATATGCTTATTTAAAGGCCATCCTTGTCTTTAGCTATGGTATCTGAGTTTTGCTGAATCAGGTTTACTGACTGGGTGCCTAACATGAAACTTTTCAGCCAGTGTTTAGTCACAGGTAAGACTTTTATTCAGTTGAGTCAGCTCTCACTCACAAAAAGATTTGAAAGTAAGAATTATGGGCTATGCTTCGAAAGCATCACAGACATCTCCTCTTCAGATTAGATGCAATGTCCCTGAGCTAGGCAGCTAAGCCTTCTGCGTAATACAGTGAGTACTTTGGCATGGCATCTACAGCTCTACTGCACCTGTCAGCCAGTAGAAAAAGATAAAAATAGGTCTTAAATCTCACTTTCAAGGTGCTCCTGACAGCCATGGCACCACAGACTTTTTCCTAATTCAGATATTTTTGTTTTTCCTGTATGAATAGAACAGCATGGGAATGCTGTGCCACTTCCACGTACACACCAGAAGAAAAATGGCCACTGCGGATGACTTACTTAGCTAAGTAAGTGATGGAAGTATCCACAAGGACATTGATGACCTGTGCTCTGATTTCCTACCTCATGTGTTGCATGAAGAAGCCTTGGAGCAGGCAGGAAACACATCTCCCTTCTCCTAAGCAAACGCTAGTCCTATTGGGCAAGAGAGTTCTGTTGGGGCTTGTTTTCTTTTTGCTTCAATAACAGCTGAATTCTTCCTTGAGCAATGGCACAGCTTCAAATGGAGGTGTGAACGGTACCTGTGCCACAGGCTTGCCCACATATCTAATCCTCTTGAGGTAGTAGGAGCTAGAGTCTGAGAAGGAGACCATCAAGGCTGTGCAGACACTGCTGATGTTTCCCCTACTTATATAAGTGCTTCTGAGAACCCAGCCCCAGCCCTTGAAAACTGACCCAGAGATCATTAGGGAGCCAGCAAAGTGCCTGGTGCATGGATTGATGTTTCTGAGAACTGTTGTAAAGGAAGCAGGAGGCTGCATCTGCCAGCTGCAGCTTTTCCAGACCCTGCATTCAAGCCAGCATAAATGTTGTAATAATAAAGTATGCAGGCAGCAGAGACGTTTGATCAGGATAGGTCCTAACTGGAGATGATGAAATGCATTGCTTTTTACAGGTATGGGATCCAGTGTCATCTGGGCTTATAGGCAATCTCATCTCTTGCAGGCTCCTCCCAAGTGCAATGCAGTTAATATTGCAAGTAAGCTAGGACTCTGGTTGCACAGCAAGAGGAATATGTCCAACTGGCAGGGAGAATAAATACTTCTCTGAACAGGCAGTAATCAGTTAACATTACTCTAAAACAAACATTGAGAAAGCACAGCACTTTAGCAATTAAAGGTCCAAATTTGCAAAATTAATTAGTGTTTCCCACAGCATAGCACTCTACTTATGAACAGTTCTATTGTAAATGTATGATGCTCTAATATGAAAAGAGAGCATTCTTATGTTAATTATCTAATTAACTAATCTGGGCACAATTAGCAGCTGAAACAGAACAGCATTACTCTCTCTTCCTTCTTCCCTTCCGGATTCAAGATTGCCTTTAAATATGTACTTTCAAGTGGCAGGGGACCCGGTGATAGAGCTTGCTACCACGTTAACCAGACCTCAGTGCCAGCAGAAGTTCCAGTGAGCAGGCACTGAGACAGAAGGAGCAGAAATATCTTTGGCATGTTATTTAGGAGAGGTAGAGTAAGCTATTTAATCTCATCCCTAAAGTTATCCTGCCCTCCAGGGAAGCCATCCTTGTCACTTCACAGAAAGTCAGCGTGAAATGCTGCAGAATACAGTAGTCTGTTTCTCTTTCCCTTTGGAAACCCAACGCCATTTAACAAGACCTCCCTGACACCAGTATTTTCCAAAGGATGGCTCAGTGGCTATTTCAGAGGTCTGAAAATAGAGTCTCATTCACTTCTACTTTGCTGCCAGGATATCTGTTGACTTCACTAAAGTTTACTGTGGCATGAAGAGAAGAATTAGAGAAACTGTGTGCAGATCTCTGATGAAAACACATGATGGCTTAGACAATGTCTGAAAGTCCCGCCTCACCTTCCATTACAGTGAACCTAAAACAGGGGTAGAAATGTAAAGTGAAGTATTCATTTCAACATTTTCACATTTGTACATTTCTGCGTCTGCTTTAGGAGGCATTTTTTATTTAGGAAATTGATTTTGTGCTCAGTATTTTAAAAAATAGAAAAAGCCAACATGAGCTGAGAGTGGCAAGTTCTATGCTGACTTGTAGAAAATGTGGATCAACCTCGAACACTTTATCTTCCTTTCACATGGTTTAGCTTTTAGTGTTTTGTTTGTTTGTTCATTTACTTTTTAATATATAAACAAAGTTTTTCTATTAAAAAAGAGTTTGGGTAAATCTGCTATAATGTTCTCCCTCTCTCACTTTTTCAATGCTCCCTGAAAAGGAGAGGTGTATTCACACACATTTGCCTATGTGGTGCAGGGTTGTTTTTGAAACAGTACTGATCTATTGTGTATTATAGAATTAAGACATCATTTATGCCAGAAAGAACCAGAGTAGGTCATCTAATCCAATATCAGCACGAATAACTGTATCAGCATACTCAGGACTGTCCTATTGAGTCCTGAGCATCTCCAAGGTTGCACCTCTCCAGCCAACCTGCTCCACCTTTTGCTGCACTTACAGTGAAAAAAGTTTCATAATAGCTAACTGGAATTTCCTGTCTTCCAAGTCGTATCTGTTGCTTTTTGCCCTTCAGCTGTGCGTCTCCCATGAGAGTGTGGATTCATCTTCTCTACAGCCTCCCAGTATGTAGCTGTAGAAGGTAAAGAGACCTCCTTTCAGCTGTCCCTTCTCCCAGCTAAAATAAACCAGCTGCCTCAGCTTCTCTTTCTACATCATTTGCTCCAGACCACAACCAACCTGGTGGCTACTCCACTGGACTTGTTCCAGGTGGTTGGTGTCCTTCTTGTGCTGAGAAACACAAAACTGGACTCAGTACTCCACCTGACCACTGACCAGTGCTTTGTCAATGGCAATGATCTCTTCCTGCAGCCTGATGGCTTCACTCTTGCCAACACAGATTCATGGTGATGCTCTGGGTTTGCAAGGTTCTAATACAGCACTCTGATGGACAGGTTTTGAGACACCTGAGCTAATATTGAGGCTGGCCTGACCTTTATAAAGCAGGAATGTAGTAGTTCATCTCCAGATGATGTTCATCTCCTCTCACCTGGGTTGGCATGCAGGTCTGTGCAGCTCCTCAATGGGCTGCAGGCACAAGCACTCACCTCCAGCACAGGTTCCAGTCCCTGCACACAAGATCCCCAAAAAGTATATCTCTGTGGACCAGCACAAACTTTGCCCAGATTCTGAGCATTCCAGAATGATCCCTGCTTCATCTCAGGGACCACAGCATGCCCGAATGAATAAATCCCACAGGGAGAAAGAATGAATCATCTCAGCAGCAGTATTGCACTAATGAAACTCTAACACAGCCATCCAAAATCTGCCTTGCATACCCTCAGGTCCATACTCATCTGAGTAGACATAACCACAGCCTGAGACCATGAACAGTCCATATACAGTGCAGGAGGAAAAAAAAAGCTAAACAAGAAAAGGAAAGAAAAAGAAAAGAGAAGAAAAGAAAAGAAAAGAAAAAAAAGAAAAAAAGAAAAGAAAAGAAAAGAAGAGAAAAGAAAAGAAAAGAAAAGAAAAGAAAAGAAAAGAAAAGAAAAGAAAAG